>PVKP010020529.1:0-40613 GCA_004027715.1 Plecturocebus donacophilus
AAATATTTACAGAACTCTCCTCCCTAAATCCACAAAACATACATTTTTCTCAGTATCACATTATACCTATTTTAAAAGTGACCACATAATAGGAAGTAAATCACTCCTCAGCAATTGCATAGCATTTCACAGGTTTAAATAAAATATTGGTTGGCTGCTTATTTGTTATTTTCATCCCCTATTCCTTCCTGTCTCCATTTTTAGCACAATTATTGGCATGAAAGCATTTTTTAATACCCATTTTTAACCTGCATTCTAGCCTGGGCAATAAAACAAGAATCCCATTCTCTCTTCCTCTTTCTTTCTCTCTTTCATTCTTTTTTCTTCTTTCTTTTGCTGTTTCTTTCTTTCTCCTTTTCTCTCTTTTTCTAAAAAGAAAAAAAAAATTGGCAAATAAAAACTTAGTAAAAGAAAGATGAACAAAAGATATGAAAAGACATTTCACAGAAAAGGAAATACCAACACCTCAACCATAAAAGAAGATGCACAACCTTGCGTATAATAATAAAAACAAATTTAAAGTTCACTGCAAGCCCATTTTTCACCTGTCAAATTGGTAAAAATGAAAAGCATGGAAAATACTTTGTAGGTAGAACTGTGAGGAAAATGGCTTTCCTACTTAGTGTGTCAGTTCTTAACACCCTATCGAGGGCAATTTTAGCATGGATAACAAAATTACAAATGCACAGCCTCTGATGCAGCAACTTCACCACTAGGAGTTTACACACACAGTACCACACATGCTAAATGATGTATAACGTATATACAAGAGTATTCATTGCAGCAGTGATTGCAACAGCAGAGGTCAGCAAACGCCCAATGTCCCTGAATAGAGGGCTTGTTAATTAAATCAAGACGCATCTATTAATAGTATCGCATGAACAAATAAAAGAATAAGGACGCTCTCTATATACTTACATGGAAAAAAATCCCCAAAGATACAACTTTTTAAAAGATATATAGATGCATAGCGTGTGCCATCATTGCATAAAAATGGGGGCTGGGTGCAAGTAAATAAGAGTATATGTTCAGATTTGCTTATATTTACATAAAGAAACTCTGAAATGACATATAAGAATTAGATGGAGGCAAGAGGTGGGGGGTGGAATTTCATAGTATACTTTTAACATAACTTTTTAAACCAAATGAATGCATTTCCCCTTTAATATTTTTTTAATAAACTCATTTTAACAAAAAGTAGCTGAGGTCTTTTTGCATCTATGAGTAAGATCTTCAGAGGCATTTCTCCCTTCTCGACCCACCCCAAGCGCCCCCTACTCTTTAAGTAAAAACTTCATCTTTAATTCTCACCAAAGTTCATATGGCTGAACACATCTTAAAACATTTTTTCTAAGGTGATTATATATCATATCTAGTATAGCACCTGGCACATAGAAGGTTCTCAAATTAGGGTAAGAGGATACAGTTCTGTTGGTGGAATTCCAAAGAAACCGTGAGTCTCGGAAGACATTAGGAGGAAAAAGGCTTCCCAGGGTCTCTGTAGGCTGCATTTATACCTAAGAGTGAGTCCTCATCTCAGTCTGAATCTGCTCTTCCAAGGTGCATTAGGAAGCTCTCTGGTGCTTCAGAAGACTACTGGGAACCTGAATTACAGAATGAGGTGGAAGAAGGCTACTGGGCCAGCCCAAGCTGCCAGGCAGCTGAAAGCAGAGGGCCCGGAGCCCAACCTTAGCTCACAAAACAAAAGTCTCACTTCTGCCTCCTGAGAAAAAGGTGGAGGGTAGGGGAAATGAGGGAAGTAGGAGGGGGATTTTGAGAAGGTTGCCAGGTCTAATAGGCACACTAGGATATTCAAATTAAGTTGCCTAGCCAACTTCAAAATCAAAAGAATTACACTTCAAGTAATTCTTGTAAGTCACAATTGCACACTCCCTCTAACCATCTAAAAACAAAACCCAGGTGCATGAGTCTATCCTCAGAATGTGCTTCCTTGACTCATAAGAATCTCCATAAACCCTCCACAAATCCTGCCCCAGGTCATAAAAGGAGCAAGACAGGACAGAGAAAAGAAGAAGATGGGCCACATTTTCCATCCCTGAAGCAATAAAGTCGTGGCAACCCAGGCAAATTCTGGAGGCATTGAATATAATGCTTTCCCATCATGCTCTTGCGCCAGGATACCATCTCCCTCTCACACTGATAGCTGCACCTCTCCTGGATCTTCTGAAAAGAGGGAGAAGGACAGAAAGCTGGGTAAATTTAGAGATGGTAAATTTTGTCATTTTTAGGAGACCACAAACTGCCAGCCCTTGGAAGCGTTTCATTCCGAATGCACATTAAGATTTTTTAAATTTTTGGAATGCCTTCAATGAGGTGTGCACTTGCCTGTTTGCTCAGTCCCCACCATCTCCCTCCTGTCGTCTAACGCCGGGCAGCTCCACTCACCCTTATTACCTGCCTGGCCTCTACAGGCCTCTGGTTTTATACCCCTATTTTAATTATTTCCTACCAACTCCATTAATTACCTAAACTTTTACCATTAATAGAGAATGAACCATGTAACACCCTTGAAATTATTTTTTGTATCGTTTTATAAATATTATTTACAGTTAAGATTTTTCTGCTTTACCCTTTATTATGAAAAATTTTAAACCTAGAAAAGTAGGGGGAAAATGTACACCCAAATACACACCATCTAGATTCAACAATATTTTGTCATATCTACTTTGTCTCATTATATAATTTTTATTTTGCTGAGCCATTAAAAAAATCATAACATCATGACACTTCACTCCTAATACTCCAGAAAGAAGAGTATTGATCCACATACTTACGGTTAGTTTTCATGTTAAAGAAAAGAAGCTTCTAAATTATATCTTCCTTACAGTCAAGGAACAGGGCCATTGCCTTCAGTTTTCTAATTCTTCTTTAGTTTAATATGGTGATGCACACAAAGATGTTTACTGAGTTAAAAACCTGATCTAACAAATTCCATATATTAAGGGTTAGGTTTACAAATGGTAAATCCTGGAGATATTTCCTAAGACCTTGTTTAAACCACTTTGTTTATACAAGAATGAGGAGCAGGCTCCAGGGAGTGAGTGATGACTAAGCCTGAATATTCCATAGATCCAGCAAACTACCATCTGTACCTACCTCTTTGTGTAAAGTGTTGAGTGGAAAAATCATCAGGGTTAGAAATGTGTGAGATATTTTGCTGAGTGATCTTTTTCAGGTGGGGGGAACCCACAGTTTTTCTATAGCACAGTGCAGAGCCATATGGCTATGAGCTTAGCCTATTACCAAACTGAATTCTGTAACTCTGAGAGGCTTAGATACTTCTAGGACTAGAAATCAGTACTACAAATATTGGGGCACATAATGAGCTCCATTTCCTGCTACACAATCCAGGAAGTAGAAATTATAACTTTGACAAAAGTTACTATGAAGGTACGATTAAACAACAGTTTCTGAAAAAAGAAATCCCCTTGCATGGACTGAATGTTTGTATCCCCCCAAAATTCCTATGTTGAAACCCAAATCCCCAACGTAATGATATTAGGTGGTGGGGAGCTTTGAGGGTGAGTAGATCATGAATGTGGAGGCTTTATGAATGCGACTAGTGTCCCTAGAAGAAGAGACGTGAAAGCCTACCCTCACTTTTCCCGTTCCCGGCCATGTGAGGCCACAGCAAGAAAATGGCCATCTGCAAACCCGGGAGCAGGTCCTCGGCAGAGGCAAATTTGCCGGCACCTTGACCTCAGATTTCCCAGCCATCAGAACTATCAGAGATAAATGTTTGTTGTTCAAGCCATCCAGTTTATGGTATTCTGTTATAGTATCCCAAACTGACTATGATACCCCCAAAATTAATAAGGAACTTTTGAGTCTATTGGTCATAATATACTTCAAAGATAAAAGCACTTAAGCTATGTGTATCCTTTACTTAAACTCTAGTTCTCAAAGGCACTCCCACCTCTTCTTAAAGAAAGGGAAAGTCTAAAAACATCTTCACAACTTGGAGAGGATTTTGTGATGTGCATTAGTGATTGATTCCTTCAGGATACTTAGGAAAAGGGTGCTCTCTAGGGCTGGTTCCTTTCGGAACTTTTATCTCTACGATGTCACCTCAGAGGAGTGCTAACCTCACCCAGGAGAAAAGGCCCTGTAGAATGGCTATCATCATTGCTTTAGTTATACCGTGTGGAGGAAGAAACTGCATGTGCAGTACAAGCCCATGTAAGATGCCCACCCACCACAATGTTTGGTGAGGATACAAACATTTCTCCCAGGATCTCTGAAACCCACCAGAGGACAAGAAAGAGGAACTTTTAAATGGAGGCAGCATGGAAAAAGCTGAATGCAGCTCCCTTATTTATTAGCTGCATCAATCTGGACAATTTGCCTTACATCTTTGAGCCTCAATTTTCTCATATGTAAAAGCAAGATAATAACGACTTCCCTTCTAGGGTTTGCCTAGCACACAATAGGATTTCAATAACACTCTGTTCCCTTTATTCTTACCTTTCTTAAGACTTGGAGAGGTAAAGGCTTCAAGGGAATTTGTGGTAAGTGATGAAAAGCACTTCCTCCTCCTACATTAGGCACTCATTTGGCCATGGCCAGCAGCCCTAATTTATGGTACCAAAGAAACAAGAATAGAGGATGTCACACCCAAAAGTAGACACAGCATTTCCAAAGGTCATCAGCATCCACAAACGACACACATCAGTGTCTTCAAGGAATCCTGTTCACTGCTATAAACTTAGCATTTCACAATCTCTACTTTTTCCTCTCAAAGAATTAAGTAAAATGGAATAGGCTGTAGTTACCGGCTACTTGGTAGGCAGAGGTGGGAGGATTGCTTAAGCCTAGAAGTTCAAAGCCAGCCTGGGTAATACAGCAAGATTCTCTGTCTCTTATTAAGTAATGTTCAACTCCTCATCTGTCCTAAACAACTCCCAGGTTCACAGGCTTGCTCTCTGTCTGAACTTACCAGACTAGGGAAGGGCGACAGCATGGTATAATGAAAAAGTTTGGAGTCAGGTAGATCTGGAATTGGAATCCAAGAATTGCCATTTACTACCTGTGTGATGGTATAGGAGTCTAAATTTAACTTCCCTTAATTCAAATCCTTCATCTACACAGTAAAGTGTGACATGTATTAAAGGAGTATCAGCGGAATTACATAAAGTTAGGCCTAGCACAATGCCTAGCACAGAGCAGGCACACAATTCATGTTATTTCCTCACTGTCTCAAAGTCCCCAGTCACCAACCATAGTAGTCAATTAAGCAGAGTTTCAAAATCTGGCTGTATGACTGGCTTATCCTACCACTGTAAGTATTTACTAGGCACACACCACTATGTACTAGCACTGTAGGAAACAGCAAAGAAATGATCTCACTCCTCAAGCAGATTACTAGAAAAAGCGGGAGTTATTTACAAGGAGAGCAAATATGAAAAGGAGCTAAAATTAAAAAGATAAAACCACCCAATTGGGCAAAGGGCTTAAATAGGCATTTCTCCAAAGAAGATATACAAGTGGCCAATAAGCACATGAAGAATGTTCGACATCACTAATCATGAGGGAAATACAAAACACAAGGAGGTATCACTTAATCATTAGGATGGCTATTATCCCAACAACGGAAAACAACACGTGTTGGCAAGGATGTTCTCCCTATCTTTGGAACCCTTGTGCATTGCTGATGAGAACGTAAAATGGTGCACCTGCTAGGGAAAACAGTGTGGGGGTTCCTAAAAAAGTTATAGAGGGAATTGGGGAAGACTGGGAGAAAGCACCAGGAATTTGTCTTCCCAACTAAGTAATTGCACTGGTGCACTCTGTATGATGCAACTATTCTGTAGCTCTAGAGTCTATTGAAGGCTTACAACATCCAGAGGAAGGCTTGGATAATAAATTATGATTACTTTTAGTGAATTTCAGATGTTATAATAGCACCTACCCATCCCAGAGCTCCCAGCCCCACTGCAGGCAGCTATGCACTTATTCCTGGAGTGGCTTGCACACAGTTTGTGGGAGACAGCAGGGGAGAAAAGGACCCTGTCCTCTAAATATGGATCGATGCTCTGATCAATGATGGCTGCTTCTTATCACAAAGGCACAGAGAGACAGTGGTCACTGTTTCTGCACCTCCGACACACTGCTGCAAGGTCCTCCTGCTCATGCTGAAGTGACTTCCAGAAGATTAAAAGGGGAAGCACGTTTTTTCCCCTCCTTCACTTTTTTCTTTTTTCCCCTCTGGGAGTCAGACCTTAAAGACCAGGATATTCAAAAGCAACCACTTATATAGGAGAAATTAGATAGTTGCTATGCATGCCCAGGGAAAAGCACAGGCTCAGAAAAAATCTGAGGAGACCTAACATGTATATCTCAGGCTGAATTCTGGTGCAGATACATGCTGTAATAATTTTAAAAACTAATAAATTAGGACAAAAACACAATATACTAAAGCTTATGAAATGCAGTGAAAGCAATGCTAAGGAGAAAATTTGTAAGTGTTCACAATAGGCTGGGCATGGTGGCGCACACCTGTAATCCCAGCACTTTGGGAGGCCGAGACAGGTGGATCACTTGAGGTCAGGAATTCGAGACCAGCCTGGCCAACATTGTGAAACCCCATCTCTACTAAAAAAAAAAAAAAAAAAAAATACAAAAATTAGCCAGGCGTGGTGGTGTGTGCCTATAATCCCAGCTGCTCTGGAGGCTGAGGCAGGAGAATTGCTTGAACCTGGGAGGCAGAGGCTACAATGAGCTGAGATTTTGCCACCGCACTCTAGCCTGGGCGACAGAGCAAGACTCCATCTCAAAAAAAAAAAAAAAGTTTACATTAGAAGAGTTGGGGGTGGTGACTCAAATCTATAATCCCAGCTACTCAGGAAGCTGAGGTGGGAGGATCGCTTGAGCCCAGGAGTTCAAGACCAGCTTGGGCAACATAGTGAGGCTCTGTCTCTTTAAAAAAATAAATAAATAAAAATTAGCCAGGCATGGTGGTGGATGTCTGTAGTCTCAATTACTTGGGAGGGTGAGGCAGAAGAATCACTTGAGACCAGGAGTTTAAGGCTACAGTAAGCTATGATTATACCACTGCACTCCAGCCTGGGCAAGAGAGTGATATCCATCTCTATAAAATCAAATAAAAAAATAGAAAGACCTCACATTAAGTTGTAAAACTAACTTTACCTCTTAAGGAACTAGAAAAAGAACAAACTAAACCCAAAGTTAGCAGAAGGATAGAAATAACAAAGATTAGAGCAGAGATAAATAAAATAGAGAACAGAAAAAAAAAGGAGAATATCACCACCACCAAAAGCTGAGTCTTTAAAAAGATAAACAAAATTGACAAACCTTTTGCTAGAGTAGAGGAACTAAGAAAAAAAAAGAGACAACTCAAATTACTCAAGTGAGAAATGAAAGTATGGACATTAATACTGACACTATGGGAATATAAATGACTTTACAAGGTACTATGAGTATTGTACAGCAACAAATTAGATAACCTAGGTGAAATGGACAAATTCCTAGAAACATAGAACCTACCAAGGCTAAACCACATAGAAATTCTGAATAGACCTATAAATTAGTAAGGAGATTAAATAAGTAATCAAAAATTTCCTGACAAAAGCCCTGGACCTGATAGTTTCACAGTGAGTTCTATCAATCATTTAAAAGAACTAACATGAACCCTTCTTAGACTTTCCCAAAAAACTGAAGAGAAAACATTCCCTAACTCATCTATGAGAGCAGCATTACCCTGATTCCGAAGCCAGACAAAAACACAAGAAAACTATAGACCACTATACCTTACAAACATAGACGCAAAAATCCAAAACAAATTAGCAACCTAAATTCAGGAGCACATAAAAGGATTATACACCATGACCAAGTGAGATTTATTCCTGGAACACAAGGATGATTCAACACTTGAAAATCAATCAATGTAACACACCATGATAGAAGACTAAAGGGAAGAAAACCACGAAATCATTTCAATTGATGCAGAGAAAGCATTTGACAAAATTCAACACCTTTCTTGATAAAAAACAAACAAAACATTCAACAAACTAGGAATGGAAGGAGACTACCTCAATATAATGAAAACCATACGAGAGAAATGCAAGCGAACTTCATATTCAATGGTGATGACCTGAAAGCTTTCCCTCTAAGATCAGGAATGAAGCAAGGATGCTTGATTTCACCACTTTGATGCAACATGACAGTGGAAGTTCTATCAAGAGCAATTAGACAAGAGAAGAAATAAAAGGCATCCAAATCAGAAAGAAAGAAGTGAATTAAAAAAAAAAAAAAAGAAAGAAGTGAATTTAGATACAATCTCATATACAGAAACCTGAGTATTCCACAAAAATACTGTTAGAACCAATAAATAAGTAACTTCAGCAAAGTAGCAGGATACAAAGTCAACACACAAAAATCAGCTGCATTTCTATATACTAATGAACAATCCAAAAAGGAAATTAAAAAAATAATTCCATTTACAATTGCATGAAAAAGAATAAAACACTTAGGAATTAACCAAGGAGATGAAAGACTTGTACAATAAAACCCATAAAATATAGCTGAAAGGAATTAAAGAGTACACATAAAAATCTTAAAACACCCCACAGTCACTGATTGGAGGACTTAACATTAAGATGTCAATATTATCCAAAGTGATTTAAAGGTTCAATGCAATTCCTATCAAAATCCAGTAACTGTTTTTATTTTTCAGAAATAGAAAAACCCCTCCTAAAATACATATGAACTCTTAAGAGATCCTGAATAGCCAAAACAATCCTGAAAAAGAAGAACAAAGCTGGCGGACTCACTCTTCCGATTTCAAAACTTAAAGCTACATTAATAAAAACAGTGTGGCACTGGCATAAAGACAAACAGACCACAGATATGAGTAGGGGCCCAGAACAAACCTTCACATATAGGGTCAAATGACTGTTGAGGAGGGCACCAAGACCATTCAACCGGGAAAGGACAGTTTTTTCCAACAAATGCCGCTAGGAAAGCTGGCTATCCACACACAAAAGAATGAGGTTGGATCCTTACCTACCACCATATACAAAACTTAGTTAAAAATGAATCCATGACCTAGATGTAAGATCTAAAACAATCAAACTTTTAATGTTTTTTCTACAGTTTCCTATAGTGAGAAAATGGAGGCAAAAGCTTCATGACATTGAATTGGGCAATGATGGTTCAAGTGTGACACCAAAAGCACGGGCAACAACAAAAAAAGATAAATTGGACAACGAAAATTTTAAAATTTTATGCGTTAAAAGATACTATCAACAGAGTAAAAAGGCAGCCCACAAAATGGAGAAAATATTTTCAAATCATGTATAAGAAATTAACATCCAGAATATACAGAGAATTCCTAAAACTCAGCAAAATCCCTCCAACAATCCAGTTCAAAAATGGGCAAAGGACTTGAATAGACATTTCTCCAAATAAGGGATACAAATGTCCAACAAGCACATGAAAGAACTCCCAACATCCCTAATCATCAGGGAAGTGCAATTCAAAACTAAAATGAGATGCTACCTCACACCCATTAAGATGGCTACTATCACAGGCCGGGCGCAGTCGCTCATGCCTGTAATCCCAGCCCTTTGGGAGGCCGAGGTGGGCAGATCACCAGGTCAGGAGATCAAGACCACCTGGCCAACATGGTGAAACCCCGTCTCTACTAAAAATAGAAAAATTAGCTGGGTGTGGTGGCGGGTGCCTGTAATCCCAGCTGCTTGGGAGGCTGAGGCAGGAGAATCACTTGAACCCAGGAGGTGGAGGTTGCAGTGAGCCGAGATCATGCCACTGCATTCCAGCCTGGGTGACAGAGCAAAACTCCATCTCAAAAAAAAAAAGATAGCTACTATTAAAAAAAAAGAAAAAAGAGTGATGGCGAGGATGTAGAACCCCTATGCCCTGTTGGGGGGGACGTAACATAGTACATAGCATAGTCACTGGGGAAAGGGGTGTGGTGGTTCCTCCAAAAATTAAATGTAAAACTACTATATCACCAGCAATTCTACTTCTGAGTATATACCCAAAAGAATCAAAAGCAGGGTCTCAAAGAGACATTTGTACACTCATGTTCAAAGAATATTATTTACAGGCCAGGCGTGGTGGCTCACGCCTGTAATCCTCGCACTTTGGGAGGCAGAGGTGGGCGAACTCATAAGGTCAAGAGTTCGAGACTAGCCTGGCCAATATGGTGAAACCCCATCTCTACTAAAAATTAGCTTGGCATGGTGGCGCACTCCTGTAGTCCCAGCTACTTGGGAGGCAGGGGCAGGAGAATCACTTGAACCCAGGAAGTGGAGGTTGCAGTGAGCTGAGATCACGCCACTGCAAACCAGCCTATTAACACAGCAAGACTCTGTCTCAAAAGAAAAAAAAGAACATTATTTAATAGCTATTTAATAGCCAAAACATGGAAAAAATTCAAATTTCCATCAATAGATGAATGAATAAGCAAAATGTGGCATTCCTTAAAAAGTAATTCCAAGACTGAATAATAAATAGTAAAATTCATAGAGAATGTAGAATAATAATGGTTGTCAGGGCCAGGTGCAGTGGCTCACACCTGTAATCCCAGCACTTTGGGAGGCTGAGGCAGGTGGATTACCTCAGGTCAGGAGTTGGAGACCAGCCTGGTCAACAGTGAAACCCTGTCTCTAATAAAAACACAAAAAATTAGCTGGGTGCAGTGGTGCATGCCTGTAATCCCAGCTACTCGGGAGGTTGTTGCAGGAGAATCGTTTGAACCCAGGTGATCAAGGTTGCAGTGAGCCAAGATCACACCACTACACTCTAGCCTGGACAACAAGAGCAAAACTCCATCTCAAAAAAAAACAAAAAAAAAAAAACAAAACTGGCTGTCAGGGCTGGGGGTAGAGATTGGGAAATTACTATTTAATGGATATAGAGTTCAATTTGGGATAATGGAGAAGTTCTGGAGATGGACAGTCATGATGGGCATGATACTATTTAATGCCACTGAATTGTGTACTCAAAAAGGATTAAAATGATAAATTTTATGTTACATATATTTTACAATAAAAAAGTCAAGTATGTTGATTTTAATTTTTGCTAAACAAAAATATTGCACAATACCCCTCTCATAAGGAGGCCAAGAAAAGAAATATGTGACCAATAGGGAACAAAATGAAAACTATAAAAGGATAAGCAAAAGAAAAAAAATTCCATTTCCTTCCCTGAAAATGGAGAGAAATGAACCAGGTTTTCTTCCAAGTGAAAACTTTGAAAATTTCATGTTTCTAAGGGAAAGGGGATGAAGGACTCTTCTATACTGACATACCATGTTTCTTTTAATACAGGATCAGGACTACTTCAAAATTATTTGTAAAAAGAAATATATTCAAAGTCAGAAGACCCTTACTCTTATTATGAAAATAAAATAAACGTTACAAATATTCACAATTCAGATGAGAAGATCTTTCAACAGCTCTCACCGAGTGAAGGCAGAAAGCTCACTTTGTCCCACTTGCTTGGAAGAGTGAATGCCATCCTGGAAGAACAGGCCACTTGGGTGCCCCCCACACTTTGGCAACTGGTGCTCACCAGACCCCGGTGTTCTCCACTTGTTGAAACATCAATTGCCCAAAAACCTTAGCTTTCCAGACAAAGCAGGATGGATGGTTGCAACACTCAAGGATTCTTTCCTTCCCAAAAGAGCTTGCTTTAAGGAGCTGAAAGTGTGGTTGTTGTTGTTGTTTTTAAATGGTGTTTAACATATGCTCACAGTAGCTTGAAGTATACACAAGTTAGAAATACAGACTTTGCAAGGCACACCAAGACTGATTATAAAAGAGGGGAGGTTATTTTTATACAGTTAACAGCAATCACATTAGGGACCTGAAATTTTTTTCTCTTGTTTTTGGAGATTTTCAGCAAGATGAACCATAGGTCCACTTTAAATGAAAATAAGTATCAGAAAAGGATGCCAGAAAAAAATCTGAAATACTAATGCTAGGACTTTTCTTGCTTAAAGGGATCACCCTTCTTGCACACGTTAGCTCATCATGGCTTCCTTAAAGGATTATATACCCTGTGCTCCAATGGGTATTGCGAAACAGATTTACACCAGAGAAGACGCCCTGATCAGATGGAAAGTTCTCATTTAGTAGTAGTCTAAAATGCTGAGGCAATACTTATAGCAGATAATTGCTAAGAACAAGGTCAATATTAGAAAAAACTGATTTTTCCACACATGAGGTCTACTAATAAGGAAAATAATCTTAACTTCTACTCAGTTTATATCCAATTAAAAGGAAACATAAATGAAGTATTCCTTTCACAGAGAGTTAAGACACAATGAGTTGGCAATAAAGCAAACTGTCACCCACTCCAGACTGTAAATAGGGGGCAAATGTTGCAAAATAGGGCCTTCCATGAAGTACATTCCTTGGCGACAGCAGTTTCTGCAAAACAGTTTCCAAGGGAGCAGCAGAAGCAACCCCTGTGGCAAAGTCCGGTCACCAATGCTGGCCAGCATTGTTTGCTGTGCAAGGCGCGGCAGGTACTTGGCAGTAGCTCAGTTCTGTAGCATGATTTTGGCCACTTTGCTTGGCTAGATAGCCCAAAACAGGATTCTAGAACTCTTCAGCTGATTCTGTGAGCTATCGACCAGCCTTTTAATAATTTCTTTAACTGCTTAAATCAGCCAGAAAAATCTGAAATCAAGATACACTTAACTTCAATTTCTGTATCAGTAAAAGAGGGGTATCACTACATACCTTGAAGGTAGCTGAGAGGATTAAATGAGATAATATGTGCTAAAATCCTTTGGAAAACAATAAACATTATTATAATTTACTAAAATTTAACTATATGCTAGGCATATAGTTAAATCTAAAACACTGTATTTCACAAATAAGAAAGATAATGCCTAATATTAAAGATGGAACTCTTTCAGCCAAGCATTGTGCTAACCATGTTCTGAATTTTGTCTTGTCAGGATGAGCTTAAGAGGCAGGTAATCCCCTATACTAAGTAAAAATAATAATCATCATAAAAAAAAAAATCACAGTGATGGAAATAAGTGTTGGAATTACCAGAAAGAATAATGTTATCAATTAATGATTTTCGGTGACAGAAATATTACTGCAACTTGAGGGAGATAATACAGGAGCCAAACCACGAGAGCATTAGAGTCACCAATTCTTGAAATTCTAGTGTTGATAATTTGGCAACTTGAGGAATTAATTTAAAATATCATTTTCTCTATTCAGACTTAAGCCAGTATTTGCTTAGTTGAGATGTGGTTATACTTTAGAATCAAGATGTTTTCAGTAGCAACGTAGCTCATTTATGACTAAATCTTTACCTTTATGGGTTGGCTCTCTGGAACTCACTTGTGAAGGTTCACTTTTAGCATTTACCATAGAACCTTTTTTCTGTATCATGCTTGACATTCCTGCTCTCTCTCCCCAGTTATTCAGAAAGGTTCTTAAGGGGAAAAGTGTGTACTGTTATCTCTGAAAGGCCCTCATAGACTTACGCAAAGTAGTTCTCTGGCCGGGGCAGTGGCTCATGCCTATAATCCCAGAACTTTGGGAGGCTGAGGCAGGTGGATCACTTAAGGCCAGGAGTTTGAGACCAGCCTGGCCAACATGGTGAAAGCCCATCTCTACTAAAAATATAAAAAATTAGCCAGGCGTGGTGGCACGTGCCTGTAATCTCGGGTACTCAAGAGGCTGAGGCAGGAGAATCGCTTGAACCTGGGAGCCAGAGATTTCAGTGAACCAAGATCATGCCACTGCATTCCAGCCTGGGTGATAGAGACTCTGTGACAAGCAAAACAAAAAAGTAGTTCTCCACAGATTGCTGTTGGATATGCTGAGGAGTGCTCGTATGTGGATGAGTTTTGAAACACATTATTGGTGCTTGCTATGGTTTGAATGTATCCCTTCCAAAATGTACGTGTTGCCAATGATCCTATAGAAGGTGGGGCTTTTAAGAAGTGATTAGGCCATGATGGCTCCTCTCTGAGTAAATGGAATTAGCTGCCCTTATAAAAGGGCTCTACAGGGGAGTTACTCCCGTTTTTTTGGCCCTTTCTCCTTCTGCCAGTTGAGGACACAGTGTTCATCCCCTCTAGAAGATGCAGAATTCAACAAAACTTGATCTTGAACTTCCCAGTCTCCAGAAAGGAGAGAAATAAACTTCTGTTCTTTATAAATTACCCAGTCTCCAGTATTTTGTTATAGATGGACCAAGACAGTGCTCCCTTGGGCCTTGGCTAAAGATCCGTAACTTTTAAGAGGCTCAAGTGCCCAGTTCCTCCATTTCATTTCCCCCAAGCAAAGTTCTAAATTTAAACTTATTTCTCACCCAGAGCAAAAGACACACATTCTGTTCACATCTCTCCAAATAAATGAACTCATTTCTGTTTCTAAAGTAAACTTATGTCATCCATATTTGAAGATATGGGCTCTTCTTGTGCAAGTACTGAATGAGCCCTTATCTGTAAATTGCTTGCCTTCAGCCTTTTGAAGAGTCTGCAAAGGCAGTTATATGGAACTATAAGATAAAAGTGATACCAAAGTTCAACAGAGCCAATTAAACTTTGTTCCTTTCCTCTACAACTATGTAAAAATACACAATATATCCTGCCATCACTAAGTCAAAGCTTGATTGAGCTAGGGTAATTAAATCATATTCTAGCAAGTTCACTCCTTGGTTCGCTGACCAGGGCCTCATGTTCAGAGATAACATATCTGAATATCCACGTGACCATAAACACAAAGATTCCAATCCCAGGGCTGAGGGAGGGAATGGGTTTCCATGTTCCAAGTCCATCAAGTGTGTACATCACAGTTTTTGTTGAAGATACCTGAGTCATAAAAATTCAAACTTTTCTCCGTTTCTAAAGCACACAGCTGTGAAAACATGCTCCTTTATGGAACATGTTGGTTGATAATACTCAGGAAAAAAAAGTATGTAATTAATTGTTACCCTTTCCTCATCTCCTGTTTCAGTTTCCTCAGAAGCAGGAAGGTGCCCCACAGGGGACTAGGGAGAGATGGGGGATCACAGAAAGGAAATCTTTGCTGTGCCCAAGCCACGGGGAGAGCGGCTGGGATTGCCACAGACAAGCCAGCAGAAGCAACAGACCTCTGACAATGAGACAGCCAAGTAATCCAACATGAACATATTTTGAAGAGAAAGACCTTTGATTTTATGAATTAATTAAATCAGGAAGACAGATGTGCAAACTAGTTAAATATACAGGTTTTAGAATTAGACCTGAGTTTAAATCCTGACTCTGCCTTTAATAGCTGTATGACAGGAAAGGTCTTTCATCTCTCTGAGCCTCAGCACCCTTATCTGCCAAATGAGGAAAATACCTACCTTAACAGGTTGTACAAGGATTAAACGAGAAAATACATGTAACACTTTTGTGCAAAAAAAAAAAAAAAAAAAAAAAGGAACGTGGTGGTTATTATTAATGAAAAAGTGCAACTGTGTATACTCAAGCCACTGCTTCTATTCATTCAATTTCTAAGAAATAATAATGAGTAAACCTAAACACTTTGGAAGTTTTCTGGACACCAAGTATAAAACTATGTGGAAAGTTTTTCTATCCTACCAATGTCCACATACATAATTTTCACCATGAAGACACGATAAAGCTAAATTATACCTTGGAAAAAGACTTTAAACTATGTTTGTTTTCATGTTAATTATAGTAGAAGCTAATAGAGAAATAAAGTTGAAATACTTGCAGAATTATTTTTAGGGAACTTTTAAACAAGTTAAAGACTAAGTGAAGGTTATAGGGAATCAAACTTGGGCTTCTGGGAAAAAGGGGAACTCAACTACTCAGAGATGTTCCATAAGGGAGCAGATTTCCCCCTGTGACAATGAGTTGCTTCTGATTGGATGCTGAGCAAGTCAAGGTTAAAAGTCTACTTCAATGAGATATTCTGTAGAAGACATTCAATTCAGAAACTCTGCAGAAGTAGAATACTGAATGATAAAACCCTTGAACACTACAATACACAACCAACTCCCTGGTGTCCACAGTAAGGCGAGTTTCCCTCTAATATCATCCCTCTAATACACCCCTAATTAGAGAAGGGTCTCCAAATTCAGATAAGAGACAGATTCGCCACTCAACTCAAATATGAGAGAAGCTGAATTCATGAACCTCGTGATCCTGAAGCATGTTGTTTTGCCCTCTTGACTTTCCTCCCCGCCTTGATGCCCTGCTTTTATCATCTATCCAATCTAATTCCATTAATAGTTACTGGCCTCTTCTAAATATCTATCCCAAAGAAACAAATTCAGATGAAATTTATGTACCAAGATTTTGTACTCCAGTATCATTTTAATACCCAAAATGTCCTCCAATGAAAGAATAATTAAACTATACAACACATTTACAGAAAGAAATGTTATCCAGCTATTTAGATGGTGTTTTTACACAATATCCAGTGACACAGGAAATGTCACAACAGAATTTTAAGTAAAACTGTGATATAAAATGACAGATTTTAATTACAAAATAAATGTATACCTTACATAGGTCTACACTAGAAGGAAAAATATAGCAAGTTATTAACAATGGCTATGTCTAGGTAGTAGAATTTTTAGTTTTCTTTCATTTTGTTTTCCAAGTTCCTTAAAATAATTATACATTCATTTTGTGATTAGAAAAAATTATTTAAAAAATACATATGACAAAAAAAAGCTACGTTACAGTTATCTTGGATTTATAACTCAGAAATCAAAACAATTCTTTTAAAAGGAAGAAGCATGGCATAAGAAAATTAAGTTTACATCTGACCCTATGTTTGACATGGTTGCTAAGTACAATGCTGTCTTTAATCAATAAACAAGGAACAGCTGGGACAATATCCAGTTTTATTGAGGATGTGGAACAACAGGAACTCTCATATAAAGGTAGTAAGGCAATAAAAGAGCATAATCACTTTGAAGAGTGAATTGGCTATATCTAGTCAAGCTGAAAATACATGTGCCCTACTAGACAGCAATTTGTTCCTAGTTATATACCCTAAAGAAAACTCTCATACATGTGCAAAAGGAGTCATGTACAAAGATGTCCACTACAAAACTGTTTAACAGTGAAACAACTGGAAACAACTCAAATGTTCATCAATAAGCAAATGGATAAATACACTGTGAAATAATCATTTGATGGAATACTACGCAGCACTGAAAATAAGTGAGGCGTATATCAACATGGATAAATCTCAAAATTATAAGGAAAAGAAGAAAGTTACACAAGTAGCTGAAGGATACATATAGAACACTATTTACATAAAGTCAAAACAAGTGAAAGAATACTCTACATTGCTTAGATATACAAAAACATGTAGGAAAAAGACAAGCCATGAAAAAACACATGGGCATGATGAATGCCAAAATCAGATCAATAATTCCCTGTGGAGTGGGAGGAGAAGGGAATACCAGGAAAGGACATAAAGGGTGGAGAAGGGGCTTTAAGTTTATTTGAAATGTATATTTTTCTTCCTGCAGGGAAAGAGATCTGAAGCAAATATGTCAAAATACTAAAATATGACAAATTTGATGAATACACAGGTGTCTGCTTTTTTTCTGTATGCTGACATACTGCAAATGAAATAGAAATTCTAAGGTAGCAGCTGATAATCTCTATAGAGGACAAGGCTTCCTATCCACAGCAGTAATTCTTAAACCCTGCTGGGCCTAAGGCCTCTCTGCAAAGCTGATGGAATCTATGGCTCCACTTCCCACAGGGTTTATTACACTACCACCACTCCACCCTTGGTCACCTCAGGAGACATTCAGGAAACCCCATGCCCACTCTTTCGTCATGTGGTTGACCAAGGTAATTTCTACTCTTACTAAGAGTTACCAAGGCTGGACGATTAGACAGAGAGAGCAAAAACATCAGTCGCTCAGAGAAACAGCCCGTGACAAAAACAAGACTTTTACTGAAGGAAGGCTGCCAGGGTAACAACCAGTGAAACAGCTAAAAAATCCAGTGGTACACATGCAACTGAATGTTTTCAAACCAACTTAAAAGATAGGGGAAGCATTACGAAAAACATTAATCTACTTAATTCAGCCTTGGTGCAAACCCAAGGTTGTAAGTAGTGACTGACAACAAAGATTAGTGGGATCTGTTCATATTTCTCAAAATTTTCCTCTATTTGCACATCTTATTTAATAACATTTAATTTAGTTAATTTTTAACAAACATTTGGCTAATGTCTATGCTTAGCTTTTTCAATAAAGCACTGTATTATTTTCAGAAAATCCAGATGAGTAGAAAACAACGACACTTTCAGTTACTGATTCAGTTAATAAAATCTAAGGGAAAAATGGCTATTCAGACTTAGAAGCGATAATGGAAAACAACTAGTGACAGTACGTCTAAATTCCTGGCTTAGCATCTAGAAGGACACACAGTCTGCTGCAGGACAGGCTTAAAAGATGACACCTACAAAAGGGACGTTAAATACTATTAATTCAACATGTATGTGAAGGTCTTTAACTGATATAATTATTTTAGAGGGTTTTTCTTTTAGAAGTTCTAGATCTGTGGTACTCAGAATTGTCCTCAAAATGCC
This sequence comes from Plecturocebus donacophilus, assembly GCA_004027715.1. Classification (NCBI taxonomy): domain Eukaryota; kingdom Metazoa; phylum Chordata; class Mammalia; order Primates; family Pitheciidae; genus Plecturocebus; species Plecturocebus donacophilus. The sequence goes on from PVKP010020529.1 coordinate 18,597, forward strand.
AACATTGCAAGCTTAACAATGCCATGTAAAATCTCCAGTTCCTTTGTTATGGTCTTTTATTATCTCCACTGTCTTCCATCTTTATATTCCAATCCAAATGTTTTATTCATGCCTGCCTCTTCCCCCATCTTCTGTTCTCTTATTTGCCCTCTACCTTACCTCCAACCCTGACCTCCACCCCAGGCTACTCATTTGCTGCCTCTTGAAAATAAAGAGCAACCACCCACAGAGCTAGAGTGTGGATTTGAAAAACAACAGTGGGCTAGTTAAGAAACCTTTGGCACTCTGCCCTTTTTTTTTCCCTTCCCTCCATCCAACTTTTCCAAACTTTTTCGCTGAAATTCACTCTGAATCAAACCTATGCTATATTATAAATGCACAACTTGTTAAGACTTTCTAAGATCTTTATGCAAACGAACAACAAAGAAAATTGTGCTCCTTACTATACTGTAAAACGCATACTGTTTTAGCCCCCCTGAAACACAGAAGGAATTTGGAAGGGCCTTTCCTCGCCATCACAGAGGCTGGGGCACCACTGGCAATTTAGTGGGCAGGGACAAAAACTGCCAATACACAGCAGGGACACACAATAAAAGCTGGCCCACCCAAGATGCCAGTAGCACCCCAACCTACTATCCCACTGTCATTATGACATGCTGGACCACAGACACTCATGTAGCCAGATAACTCCAGCTAATTTCAATAAATATTTGGCTAATCTTGACATTTTCTGTCTTGTAGGAAAATTGTAAAATCAGCCATTGATTGGACTGCCTAAATTCCCAATACTGCACAGGTATCTGGGAAGGAGGAAGCAGATGGTGGCACACAGTCTGCACAGTATTACCTCCCGGTGTTTGGAAATTCTTATTAAAATTACTGTATTTTGTGTTTGATAAAACTGTATTCCAGAGACTTCTTTAATCATATTTGATGCAGCATTATATTGAGCCAAACGAGCTACAGGGGCCATTCTTCTCTGAAAACAAGTCAAGATGGTTACACAACCCTCCGCAGGGATCTGTGCACAATGGCCCTCTGAGGGTGTGGGGGAGGACATGGTAAACATCTCTCCCCTTCAGCAGCTCATGTTCTAACTCAGATTTTTCCTGACAAAACAAACATGGCTTTGCTTGCATATTAATTATTTTTGTAGCAAGAACTCATTCTCACATTCCTTCTCCTGCTTATTTTCCCTCCATAATTCTTTACCCTTTGCTCACAATCCCTCCTCCCAGCCATGCTGTACTATTTGTATGGAAAAAAAACTTAAAAGAGTTGCTTCTTGCCAAGTGTGACATCAACTCATTCTTATTTCGTGATGTCCAGCAAGAACTTGCTCTCCCAAAACGTTTGCTCAGTTTTGAGGCAACAAGATTATGAACTGCATTCTGTTTTCCCTGTCACTTGTTTTTGAAGCATTAGTGTATCTTCTGAAACAAATGACATAATACCTAATTTCTATGACCCCAGGCACTATATATATGCATAAGAGTATCTTTTTGGACAGTTTCAGGAAGACAAACCATTGCTCCTAACTTACTAAGAAGGAAAAAATAACATGATAACGATAATTTTAACCTCCCTGATAAAGTTCTCTCTGCTTTTAGTAACAAGAAAGAGCTATATGATATTAAAGAAAATGTAAGCCTTAAATTCCACTCTAGGTGAAGAGCTTTGGTTACTTAGGGGAAAAAGAGAGGAAGATAAAGAAGAGGAGTGACCCCTAAAATAGCAAGACAAACATATTACACTGCTTCACCCCTAACACTTTTTAGCAAGGCACTTCTTAATGAATGCTTCTGGAAAACCAAAAATTTTATTCTGCACATAAAATAAGCCAAAGTTTAGAATGCTTTTCAGTTAGCTTATTGAAAAAACTGGCAGTGGTGTTCTTAACATCTGTTCAACAATGATGGAATTACCGAACTACGTCAGGTACTAATCCTCTCTCACGAAAGTCTTCTTTAAAATCCTTTCCATTCCATTCCTCTGTTAATTAAAAGGTACAAGTAGAAATGATACTATTCCCTAGCTCTTCTTACTTCTGGGAACAATATTAGTAGCACACCAGACTTAGTTATCAGTATGCAGAAGTGAATTCCCAGCGTGGGCTGTTCCTGGGCGCAAATGCCAGTTCTGTCACATTCCAGTACTGGCTGACCAGGATGGCACTGAGGAACCTCAGCCACTTACAAAAAAATGTGTTAACAACTTGAGCATGTTGCTGGTCATTCTCTAGGATGTCGGCATTTTGAGGTTTCCAGTATCACCCTAGGGGAATTAGTTTAGTTCTAATGTGCCTATAAATGCTTTAGGATGGGGTATTCAAAGCTTGGAAGTCTAGGGGGACATCCAGCCTGTTCTGCGGTTCCAAGTTCTCAGAAATACAAGGTTTCTAATAAACCAGAGAACGAACAAGAAAACACATACCTTCCCAGGGAACTGCAACTATTTAAAAAAAACAAGGCCAAAAAGTACATAGAGAAAAAGAAGAAAATCACAGGTTGGTGCTGCTGTCTGTGTGTGTGTGTGTGTGTGTGTGCACATGCATGCATGTGTGTTTTAGGTTAGCTGGAAAAAGACAACGGAAAAGGCCTTGAAAATTATAATTATAGAAAATTGCTCAGGTGACTTCATCCCACCCACATGCTTCTGATTTTCAAAAAGTATGAACACTTTTTAAGTTAGTGTTCCGGAAAGACTGCAGCTGTTCAGCACAGAGTTCATATGCTCAGTTAAGGACATTATTTTATTAACATAAAGGTTAATGGTTTCTAAATGAGGATAGCAATATCCAACATGAGTACTGTAAATTCGTATTAGTATTCACTCTCAGTTTAAACATACAGACCCAGAAGGATGAACTGTTCCCTGACATTAACAGTACAATAATAAAACAAAGATTTAAAACGCAATTTAAAAAAAATACAAAGATTTAAAACCCCCCCACTTCCTCCAAGAGTTTTAGCTTACCCTCTAGGAAACATTACATCTGTGTTAAGCACATCAGCATGGTAGCATTTGCCATGACTGTAATACTGCATTCAGTAACCCAGGGCAAAACAAGTCAGGAGAACCAAAAACTTTGGAAGATATCTGCCCCTCCCATTCCCTACCATGCTCCTCTACCCTCCCCACCCTCTGCAGTGCCTGCTTTTGAAGCGTTCTCCTCCACCGCCAGAAGAGGCATTGTATGGATGCTAGGCTAGGGAGTGTTCAGTATGCATCAGTGAAATGGCTCCTACCAGTTGTGGTTTTGCAAGGCCAAAATTCAAAATTAATCTCCCGCTGGGCATGGCATGCCTGTAATCACAGCACTTTGGGACCGGATCACTTGAGGTCAAGAGTTAGACACCAGACTGGCTAACATGATGAAACCCATCTCTACTAAAAATACAAAAAATAGCTGAGCATGGTGGCACATGCCTGTAGTCCCAGCTACACAGAGGCTGAGGCAGGAGAATCGCTTGAACCCAGGATGTGGAGGCTGCAGTAAGCCGAGATCGTGCCACCACACTCCAGCCTGGGTGACAGAATCAGACTCCATCTCCAAAACAAATAAACAAACAAAATTAATCTCCCTTCCCCATTCTGCCATTATTCTGCTCCCCCAGTCAAGCAACTTTATGGCTATTTCCCCATCTCTTCATTCCTGGCACCCAATTTGCCAAATCCTGTCATTTCTTCCTTGAAAATGCCTTTTAAGTTTGCACTTCCTTCCACTATCCCCTCCTCACCCCAGGCTTTCCTCAGCTCATCACTAGCAAACTGCAACAATCTCCTAACTGGACTGCCCATCTTCGGCCACTGTCATACCAATTCATCGAAAAAGCGCAGCTGTAAGCATGTTAATACCCCACTCCCTACTGCAACAAACAAAACTACAATCACTTCCTTATGGCATCACCTTCAAATTCCTTTGCCTATTCTTTAGGAGCCTCCATAGTCTGGCCCTAATCTAATTTTCCCACCTGGCCGGGCATAGTAGCTCATCCCTGTAATCCTGGCACTCAAAGAGGCCAAGGCAGGTGGATCACTTGAGGTCAGTTCGAGACCAGCCTGGCCAACATGGGGAAACCCTGTCGCTACTAAAAATACAAAAAAAATCAGCTGGATGTGGTGGCACGTGCCTGTAGTCCCAGCTACTCAGGAGGCTAAGACAAAAGAATTGCTTGAACCTGGGGAGGCGGAGGTTGCCAGTGAGCCAAGATCGCGCCACTGCACTCCAGCGTGGGTGACAGAGAGAGACTCCGTCTTAATAATAATAATAAAAATAATAATTTTCTCACCTTGCTTCTTACTCCCTCTCAAATTGCAGCCTTCTCTTTGGTCACAGAGTTATCTCTCTGCCTCCACCTGACCTCCTCGATGCAGGATATTCAGGCCCAATTTGCTCAGACTCTCTTCCCAGCCCAGGAACTCCTTCATCAACCTCCCGAACCTAATCTAATACATTACACCAAAAACCCCACCTGTCCGTTTAGGTGCAGCTCAATTAATCATTCCTCTCTATATACGGTTGTTTTCTATGACTATGGTCCACCTCTTCCTCTGTGTTAAAAATCATCTGGCTTTTGGACTGTGACAGAATTGAGTTTAAATCTCTTTGGAAAGTGAGCGAATTGTCTAATCTCCCTGTAGCTCAGCATTATAAGATGAGGATGATGTTAATATTTCCCTCATAGGATTGTTTTGAAGATTTGCACTATATGAAGTGCAACCAGTGTAGCACTTGGCACATGGAAAACAGGCACTCGACACAGTATTATAACATTATACAATACTAAATGAACACTATGCTTGTAAAATCGTAGTCTTTAAGTCAATCATGAGGTTTTCTATACTAGATTGTAATCTTCAAGAGCTAAAATCAGCCTAGCAAGGTCAAACACATGTGTAGTCCCAGCTACCTGGGAGGCCAAGGCAGACACTTGAACCCAGGAGTTTGAGTTCAGCCCAGGCAACATAGTGAGACTCCGTTTCTTTAAAAAAAAATTTTTTTAAAGGGAAGGCAAAAATCATGTTACATTCAGTTACAGCTTACTTACTTAATAATTCCAACTCCCTAAATAGCCAAGAAACAGGGAAAAACAAAAATGGCTTACAGATCACCAAAATAGTTAAATCCCATGTATTAATGTCTATGTATTTTAGTAACAGGAAGCTCTTCAGACTGCCTCCAAGGCCTATTAATTTTTTTTTTTTTTTTTTTTTTTTTTTTTTTTTTTTTTTTTTTTTTTTTTTTTTTTTTTTTTTTTTTTTTTTTTTGAGATGGAGTCTCAATCTGTCACCTAGACTGGAGTTCAGTGGTGTGATCTCATCAATGCAACCTCTGCCTCCCGGGTTCAAGTTATTCTCCTGCCTCAGCCTCCCGCGTAGCTGGGATTACAGGTGCACACTACCATACCCAGCTCATTTTTGTATTTTTAGTAGAGACAGGGTTTCACCATGTTGGCCAGGGTAGTGTAGAACTCATAAACTCAAGTGATCCACCTGCCTCAACCTCCCAAAGTGCTGGAATTCCAGACGTGAGCCAGCACATGGAGCTGAGGCCTATTGGATTTTGGTTTCCAAGCTGACAGCAGCAAATTAGGGGATGGCTGCTACTTGCTATCAGCAAGAGAGATGACAGAAAAACCATAGAAAGTAAACATACACACCTGATCTGTACAAAATTGTAAACAAAATCAAGCCTAGCAACCAAAACTTCTGTTCTAACTGGTATATTAGCAGGTATTAATTCAGAAATAATGTAATTCTAATGTTCGAAAATAGAGACAAAGGCCAGGTGCAGTAGTTCACACCTGTAATCTCAGCACTTTGGGAGGCCAACGTGGGCAGATCACCTGAGGTCAGGAGTTCAAGACCAGCCTGGCCAACATGGTGAAACCCTATCTCTACTAAAAATACAAAAATTAGCTGGGTGTGGTGGCAGATGCCTGTAATCCCAGCTACTCAGGAGGCTGAGGCAGGAGAATTGCTTGAACCCAGGAGGTGGAGGTTGCAGTGAGTCAAGATTACACCACGGCACTCCAGCCTGGGCGACAAAGTGAGACTCCATCTCAAAAACAAAAAAAAATAGAGACAAAGCAAAAATGATGGTGCTCTAAGTCCAATGATCATAATTGTTTAAGTTAAATAATTGCATACAGCAATTATTTGCTGAATCCCCGATACATAACAAACACATACTACTCACATAAATTAATCCTCCCAATAACCCTCTGAGGTAGGGGTATTAGTGTCCCTTTTAGAGATGAGGACAATGTGATTCAAAGAGGTTAGGTGACTTGACCAAGATCCTAAGGCCAGTATGTGACATTTTTCATCCCTGAACTATCTCCAAAGTCTGTGCTTTTTCCTATTATGCCACATTGCTTCTCTGCACTCTCATGAATTGCAGGAATTTATTCTAAGTTACAAAGAAGAATCATTCCAGTTCTGCTTAAACATTTCTAGTAACTGAGATAGTTTAATACCACGCAAGGCAGCAAAAAGGTTACTGACATAGACTTTTGAGAACAGTCAGATCTAGATTAAGAACAGCTGTTCAGCCACTTCCTAGCTACACAACGTCGAACAAATCATTATCTCTAAACAACAGTATCCTTATCTATAAATTGAGACTAAAAAGTACCCACATGACAAGGATGCTGTGAGAATTCAATGTGAGATGCTGTCTGAAAAGTACGTAGCTCACTGCCCGATGTATTGCAATTGCCCAATAGAAACTACTATTCAAATTATTATAGAAAGTTCTTTATATTAAACCAAACTTTACCTCCCAATAATTTCTCTCTACTGATCTCAGTTCTGATCACTGGAACTTTATAAAACTAGATCAAATGCTGTATGCATTTGGCAGCCATGTAATATTAGAAGAGAGCTGTATTCTCGAGTCAACTCTTTTACAAACTAAAACTGTTATCTGCTTCAAATCCTCTTCATAAGAAAAAGTTGACCAGGTGTGGTGGCATTATGCCAGCACTTCAGGAGGCTGAGGTGGGCAGACCACTTGAGCCCAGGAATTCAAGACCAGCCTGAGCAATATGGCGAAACCCTGTCTCTACAAAAAAGTTTTTAAAAAAATTAGAGGATCACAGTGGTGTGTGACTGTAGTCCCAGCTACTTGGGAGGCTGGGGTGGGAGAATCCTTGAGCCCAGGAGGCAGAGGTTGCAGTGAGCCAAGATCATGCCACTGCACTCCAGCCTGTGTGACAGGGTGAGACTTTAGTCTCCAAAAAATAATAAGACAAGGTTTCTAGACAATGAATTTTGATCACTCTACTTAGGATGTACCCTAGTTTAAAAATCTCCTCTTAAATATGATACCCAGAACACTCTTGCAGGTGTACAGTAACCAGTGCCAAATGCCTGAGACTGCTGCTTCCACTTTCTGAACTTGAGATCAAAAAAGCCCCCACTGAATTGCAGTTGAGCCAGTTTTCCCACATCCTGTCCTTATACAACTGATTATTTTAAATCTAAATGCAGGACTTTACATGTACTGCTTTTAAGTGTTTTTTGTTTCGTTTTGTTTTGCTTCGTTTTTTTTGAGACAAGGTCTCCCTCTATCACCCAGACTGAAGTGCAGTGGCGTGATCTTGGCTCATGCAACCTGCCTCCCGGGTTCAAGTGATTCTAGTGCCTCAGTCTCCTCAGTAGCTGGGACTACAGGAGCACACCACCATGCCTGCCCTACTTTTTTGTAGAGACCAAGTTTCAGCACGTTGGCCAGGCTGGTCTCAAACTCCTGAGATCAAGCAACCCACCCACCTTGGCCTCCCAAAGTGCTGGGATTACAAGCATGAGCCACTGTGCCCACTGTATTGCTTTTTTTTTTTTTTTTTTTTAAATAAGATGGGGTTTCACCATGATGGCCAGGCTGGTCTTGAACTCCTGACCTCAGGGATCCACCCACCTCGGCCTCCCAAAGTGCTAGGATTACAGGCGTGAGCCACCGCACCTGGCTGTATTGTTTTTAAATGTCACTGTGGCTTCAGACCGTCTTTCCAGTCTGTTAAGATCATTTTGGGCCAGGTGCAGTGGCTCACGCCTTGTAAACCCAGCACTTTGGATCATTTGAGGCATGATTATTTACAAAGTAGTAAGTAGGTATAGTCAGTTTCTTGGGCCAGCTGAGAACTGCAACCTCCACCTCCTGGGTTCAAGCAATTCCCCTGCCTCAGCCTCCTGAGTAGCTGAGACCACAGGCGTGTACCACCAAGCCCGGCTAATTTTTTGTATTTTAGTAGAGAGGGGTTTCACCATGTTGGCCAGGATGGTCTCCATCTCCTGACCTCGTGATCCACCCACCTAAGCCTCCCAAAGTGCTAAGATTACAGGTGTGAGCCACTACACCCAGCCTATCCTAGCTTTTATAAATCTTGAAATTATTCATTTAAGTCCACATCACTCTTTTATACCTGTCTCTGGTTCCATTTGCTTCTTTCTACATTTAGGACACACACTTTTAAAACTAAAGCATTTTGGAGTGTTCTCTGCTTGGCCACAGTGGTCACTTCAAATATATTATCTCCTTCTTCCTCATCATGATTTATGTAAAGATTATCATACAATTTAGGAAAGGTAAAAAAGATGATGAAGGAGATGGTTTAAGACAAATTTACATTCTAGTGGGATGAACTATTAGAATGTAAGCTCTTTGAAAGCAGAGATTGTGTATTTTGCTATAGCCTCACCTCCTAGAACTGTGCCTAATACATAATAGTCCTCAAATATTTGCTAAACAAACAAGCAAAATCTTGAAGGAATGATATACTGAAGGAATCTAAAAGGGAATCATTAAAGGAATAAAAAGATTTTAGCAGGCCTATATAGAGAAGACAGCTTTCTATCAGACAGAATGGTATGGGCAAAGCTTAAAGGTGGAAAAGCAAAGAAAGCAGTCCAATTTGGCCTGGAGCTCAATACAAAGCACACAGTGGGAAATGAAGATTTAAAGGTTACTTGAGGCCAGGCACAATGCCTCACGACTGTAATCCCAACACTTTGTGAGGCGAGACGGGAAGATCACTCGAGGTCAGGAGTTCAAGACCAGCCTGGCCAACATGGCAAAACCCTGTCTTTACTAAAAATACAAAAATTAGCTAGGCGTGGTGGCATGTGCTAATCCCTGCTATTCGGGTGGCTGTGGCACGAGAATCACTTGAACCCGAAAGGCGGACCTTGCAGTGAGCCAAGATCAAGCCACTGAACTCCAGCCTGGGAGACAGAGCAAGACTCTCAGTAAATAAATAATTTTTTTTTGTTTTTTTCTCCCTGTAGACTATCATCTGAATAAAATAATTTTTTAAAAAATAAAGGTTGCTTGGCTGGGCGTGGTGGCTCACGCCTGTAATCCTAGCACTTTGGGAGGCCAAGGTGGGTGGATCACCTGAAGTCAGGAGTTCAAGACCAGCCTGGCCATCATGGTGAAACCCCATCTTTAAAATAAATAAATAAAATAAATAAAGGTTGCTTGAGATCGTCACCTCAAGCCAAGGAGCTCAGAATGGAGCAACCAATTCTGCAGAGGAATCACATAACTTACGTTGGGCTTAAAGATTCTGGCAGTGGTATATAAAACTAGTTAGAATTGTAAATGCGCATTAAAAATATATTTATTTGGCTGGGCATGGTGGCTCATGCCTGTAATCCCAGCACTTTGGGAGCCGAGGTGGGTGGATCACCTGTGGTCAGGAGTTCCAGATCAGCCTTGCCAACATGGCAAAACCGGGTCTTTACTAAAAATACAAAAATTAACCAGGTGTAGTGGTGCATGCCTGTAATCCCAACTACTTGGGAGGCTGAGGCAGGAGAATCGCTTGAACGTGGGAGGCAGAGGTTGCAATGAGCCAAGATCATGCCATTGCACTCCAGCCTCAGTGACAAAAGCAAAACTGCGTCTCAAAAATACAAAACAAATAAACAAAAAAACCAGTATGTATTTGTAAGGACCTAGGGGAAGAACTCTGATAAAACTAGATATTAGCCAGAGATGGTTAATATCTAGTACTTTCTATATGAACCCATGGTATTTGCCTCAACAACCTATGTCCTGTCCCTATGCTGGAATAAGTGAGAATCAATGAGTGTTACCAAAGTAAAAGTAGGGATAAAATGAGTCCAAAATAAACAGGCCTCGGAACTGTAGCTTCTTGCGAGAACTTATTGCAAGTCAGAGGACTGGCTTCAACCATTGCTAAAAGAATAGCTTAGCTGTCTAACTAAATGAAGTTATCTCATATCTGAGAACATTTTTAAAATTTCCATCTCATGCTTCTAAAGTGTGGGATTGCCTTGATGTTCTCTGTTTCAATCTCTTCCAGTATATTGCCAGGAAAAGAAAAGAAAAGCAGAAAGATAGTCTATCTGGCCCCAAAAATGTCAGCCATCCTCTGGTCCTCAGACCAGACTCCCAGATGGCTCTTACCTTTTCTTACATGTGCCCCCAACCCCATATAAAAAAATTGTTTTCTTTCATTAATTATTCATGCGTTGTCCTATTTTCCCTTTTTGCATAATTATAGAACAGTGCCTAACACAGTGGTTTTATTAATACGCTTCTCTATTACTGTTCAAAGACCACATCCAAAAAAAGCAGTGGATATTATGAGATTTATTTTATCTTCTTTATTTACAGATACGTTTCTTTTGCTTTTGAGTATCACCTATCCCCAGCCAGCAGTTTTTTTGTTGTTGTTGCTGATTTCATGCCATGTAAATTAGCAGCAGCCATGACACTGTTATCCTATTTGAGGTTTGGGGCAGGTCTTAGAATTGTTACTCTCTCTTCAATGGTGTAATTTTTATTTCTCTGGTCACTGCTACCATGTTTGGGAAGTGTGGTCTTAGGATGTGGTTTAAAGTCTCAGGAAAAACACTTCAATGTTTTAAATAAGTATATACTAGTAATAAATACACTTTGTGGTAATACATAGAATACCACAATAAAAACTGCATTGATGATGTACATAATAAACATGATACTGCTAATAAGATAGCAAAAAGAGTCTCAATTAATATAATAATCACAAACATTAGTTCTCACTAATCACATATGAGGCAGTAATTTCCTTCCCATAAAAATACCAAATAGAAACTTGAAAATAAAATAAAAAAATTCTTAACAGAAAGACTTCTGTGTCTGCTGACTGTGATGAGCTTCTCCCTCAATCTCTGACCTAGGTTGTGTCATGTTAAACTCTTTTTTTTTTTTCTTTGACACAGAGTCTTGCTCTGTCACCCAGGCTGAAGTGCAGTGGCATGATCCTGGCTCACTGCGACCTCTGCCTCCTGGGTTCAGGCGATTCTCCTGTCTCAGCCTCCTGAGTAGCTGGGATTACAGGTGCACACCATCACACCTGGCTAATTTTTGTATTTTTAGTAGAGATGGTGTTTCACCATGTTGCTCAGGGTGGTCTCAAACTGTTGACCTCGTGATCTGCCCGTCTCGGCCTCCCAAAGTGCTGGGATAACAGGCGTGAGCCACTGTGCCCAGCCTAAACATTCTTTAATGACTTGAGTGAGGCCCCTCACAGTGTGTTAATTGTGGGGATTCAAAAACGGCCTCAACAAGCTAGAAACTCAGGCTACATATGACACTGACTGTGGATGAATGTGAGTCTTGCACTGAAGGTCCAAAAACTATCTGCAGAAATACAAGATGAGGGAGATGTGGTTTAACATCAGCACATGTGAAAAATACTTTAGAGTTTTAGATGACTCAATATGACTCAAGTGCATGTGGCTGCCAAAAAAGCTACTTAAACTTGGGCTCTATTAAAAGGAATATATCATGCAGAGCAAGGCAATGGACCCAATCCACACCTGGAATACTATGCCAGTTCTGGAGGTCATGCTCTAATAAAAGGGACAAAATGGAGTATATTGAGGCTTCAAATCAGAGGGCTGAGTGACACAAAATCATGAGCACATGTTGCTTCCATGATCAGAATAAAAGATACTTCCATTTTGGAGAAAACAAATCTTTAAATAATGCCCAGTGTTGAAGATGATATTATGAAACGGAAATGCTCAGATACTACTGTTTTTACTAGAAATTAGTTTATTAAATCTTTTGGAAAACAATTCTATCATACATTGTAACTGTCAGAAAACTTATGTTGGCTTTACTTATAATCACCAAATACTGGAAACGACCCAGATTCCTTCAGTTGGCAAATGGATAGACAACCTATGGTATATCCCTAAGAAGGAAACAAAAAACAGTGAACAAACTATTGATATGATATACCCACACAATGAATCTTACTAAGCAAGGGAGCTCATACCTGCAATCCCAGCTACTCAGGAGGCTGAGGCAAGAGGATGACTTGAGGCCAGGTGTTTGAGACCAGTCTGAACAACACAGTAAGACCATATTTGTAAAAAAAAAAGGAATTTATTTTAATTAGCTGGGCATGGTGCTACATGCCTGCAATCCTAGCTATTCAGAAGGCTGAGGCTAGAGGATCACTTGAGCCCAGGAGTTCAAGGCCGCAGTGACCTATAATTGTGCCACTGCACTCCAGAAAAAAATATATGTGTGTGTGTGTGTGTGCGTGTGTATAATAAGCCAATAGTGCAGACAAATATTAGGACATAAAAAGACTCAATCCTAAAGCAGACAGAAAAAGGTATGGGTGAGCAGGGAAGAAGGAATAAAGAATAGGAACAAAGGCCAGCGCGGTGGCTCACACCTGTAATCCCAGCACTTTGGGAAGCTGAGGCAGGCAGATCACTTAAGGGCAGGAGTTTGAGACCAGCCTGGTCAGCATTGTGGAACCCTGTCTCTACTAAAAATACAAAAAGTTAGCCGAGCGTGGCGGCACATGCCTGTAGTCCCAGCTACTTGGGAGGCTGAGGTGGGAGAATTGCTTGAACCCAGGAGGCAGAGGTTGCAGTGAGCCAAGATCATACCATTGCACTCCAGCCTGGGTGAAAAAGAGAGACTCCATCTCAAAAAAATAAAAAATAAATGAACTTGGGTAAAAATGGTGAGAATCTGTGGCATTCAGATGTGAGGCTTCTCCCAACCTTCCTGCCTCAGTTGAAGCAATGTTGTACTAGAACAGGACAGGTAATGAGAACAGGAAGCTTTCCTGCTTTAGCAGGAAAAGGTTGCTGATTTATCTGGAACAATAGGTAACATCCACACCCAGCAGTGTCATCAGTAGAAGTGATTATCTCAGAGATGGGCAAATGCAAAGTGTCAAAAGCTATACTAACATGAGGTTGTGGTCATGGTCAGGGTAAGCTTACTCCTAGCTAAGGCGGTATGAATTTGCAGCAGAGACCTAAAAGGGTGCAACCAGTCACGTGCTCCTAGCTGACACTGAAGCTGTGTGTATTCCAAGAGGAGAGGTAAAAGGGTTCAGCAGTAAGCAAAAGATAAAATTTGAAAATGGCCTGAACTTTGAATGTGCTACCCTGCCACACAGCCATTTACAGATGACAGAAACCTTCCTGATCAAGGTACTTAACTACAACCTCTCATCAATAACTGGCTATTAACCCACGCAGACATAGGGACAACCCCTAGGAAAGCAGATGTAAAGATACAAGTAAGTTTAAAAAGCAAGCAGAAACATGGAGAGGACCCAAAGAATACATAAATAGAGACAGCTGCCCAGACGGCCCTCAGCTGCTCAGCCTGGGTTTTTTCAGCTCTAGCCAGCAACTGACTGCAGTTGCATAACCAAGTCAGAATGACCAGGTGAGCCCTTCTAGAATCCCTGATCCCCAGAAATCTGAGCAATAATAAAGTGATTATCGTCTTTTAAAAAGGAGGGTGTGGGGTGGAGACGTAGAGACATTAATGGCCACAAACCACAGGAAAAAGATTTCACAGGTTTGACAAACATGTTACAAACAAAGAGCAATGAACAGACAAAAAAGTAACAAAAACAGTTTGGGGAGGATCAGAATCCACAGCTGCTATATTATCTAAAATGCCCAGTTCTTAACAAAAAAATTGCAAGACATACAAAGAAACAGGAGTGTGACTCATATTCAAGAAAAAAAATGCAGTCAATAGAAATCGCCTCTGTGTATCGAAGATATGCGATACAGCAGACGAAAATTTCAAAGCAATTATAAGCTGACAAAACTACAGAAAATCATAATAAAAGAATTAAAGAAAAATATGGCAATGAATCTACAAATTCAGATTCCCCATAAGGAGATAGAAATCATACATATTTTTTTAAAAAAAACAGGCCAGGCACGGTGGCTCACACCTGTAATCCCAGCACTTTAGGAGGCCAAGGTCAGCAGACTGCTTGAGGCCAGGAGTTTAAGACCAGCCTGGGCAACATAATGAGACTGTCTCTACAAAACAAACAAACAAATACATAAAATTTTTAATAATAAAATAAGGAACCAAATAGAAATCTTGGAGTTAAAAAGTATAATAATGGAAATGAAAAATTCACTAGAGCAACTAAATAGCAATTTTGGGATGACAGGAAAAAGAATCAGTGAACCTGAAAATTTAAAGAACAAAGAGAAAAGATTTAAAAAAAAAAACAGACCCTTAGAGGTCTGTGCAACAACATCAAACATGCCAACACATGCATAATGGAATCTCAGAAGGAGAGAAGAGACAGACTTACCAAATCTGATGAAAAATATTAATCCACACATTCAAGAAGCTCAAAGCACCCAAGTAGGGTAAAGACAAAGAAATTAAAACCTGGACATATCACAAACTATGAAAAGCTAAAGGAAAAAAAAAATCCCTAAATGAAATGAGCAAGAGAAAAGCAACTCATCTGAAACAATGGAGGCTAGAAGAAAGTGGAATGACATATATAAAGTGCTTGGGGGAAAAATTTGTCAATCAAAAATTCCATTTCAATCAAATTTATCCCTCAAAAAACAAGATAAAGACAGTCCTAGATAAACAAAAACAGAAAATCTATCTACTGCTAGTGAACCCATAACACTAAGTAATAACAAAAGTCTTTTCAGGGTGAAAGGAAGTGACAACCGTTGGGGTCCTGAAGTCCAAGAAGAACTGAGGAACACCAAAAATCGTAAATATGTGAGTTAACACAGAAGATTCTACAAATATATTTTTATTCATACCTTCTCTTAACTTCTAAGACAAATATCCTTAAGGGAGTAACTATGACACTGTGTTTTGGGTTTACAAACATATATAAGTATTACATATAAAAATAATAGCACAAAAAAATGAGAAAGAATGAGGCTATAATGGAACAAAGCATATATATTTTGCCAGAATTAAGTTAGCATTAATCTGAAGTAGACTCTGATAAATTAACATGTACAATGTAATCCCTATAGCAACTGCTAAGAAAACAACTCCAAAAAGATACATAGTTCAAAAAAATCAACAGAAAAGTTAAAACAGTAAACTAAAAATATGTATTTAATATAAAAGGAGGCAGTGAAGGAGAAACAGATTAGAATGTATAGAAAAGAAATAACAAAAAGGCAAATCTAACCAGATTGATAATTACATTAAAAGTGAATGGTTTTTATACCTCAATCAAAAGGTACAGAATGTCAGACTGTATAAAACATCAAGATCCAACTGTATGCTATTTACAAAAAACACACCTTAAATTCAAAGACAAAAGAGTCAAAAGTAAATGAATAAAAAAAGATACAAATCCACCAGGCACAGTGGCTCACGCCTGTAATCCCAGCACTTTGGGACACTGAGGCAGGTAGATCACCTGAGGTCAGGAGTTCGAAACCAGCCTGGCCAACATGGCAAGACCCTGTCTCTACTAAAAATACAAAAATTAGCCAGGCATGCTGGCATGTGCCTGTAATCTCAGCTACTCGGGAGGCTGAGGCAGGAGAATTGCTTGAACCCAGGAGGCAGAGATTGCAGATCGAGCCACTGTACTCCAGCAGCCTGGGAGACAGAGCAAGACTCTCTCTCAAAAAAAAAAAAAAAAAAAAAAAAAAAAAAAAAAAAAAAAAAAAAAAAAAAAAAAAAAAAAAAAAAAAATATATATATATATATATATATATACACACACACACACACACACGCGCACACACATATACATACACGTACACCATCATAGAACCATAAGAAAGATAGAATAGTGATATCGTTTGGATACTTGTCCCCTCCAAATCTCATGTTAAAATGTGGCCCCTAATGTTGGAGGTGGGGTCTACCAAGAGAAAAGTCATAGGAGCAGATCCCTCAAGAATGGCTTGTTGCCTCCCTGTGGTACTGAGCAAGTCTGTCTCTATTAGTTTATGTGAGAGCTGGCTGTTTAAAGGAATGTGGCATCTCCCCCACCTCTGCCTCCCTCTCTTACCATGTGATATGTCTGTTCTCCTCCTTCCCCTTCCTCTATGATTGAATGTTTTCTGAGGTCCTTACTAGAAGCAAATGCTGGTGCCATGCTTCTTATACAGCTTGCAGAACCATGAACCAAATAAACCTCTTTTCTTTATAAATTACCCAGCCATGGGTATTCCTTTATAGCAACTCAAAGTGGACTAACACAAATGGCTCTATTAATATTACATAAAATAGACATAAAAACAGAGTATTGAGAATAGCATTTCATAACGATGAGAAAGTTATTACATCATGAAGCCATAATAAATCTAAATGTATCCACGTCAGCTATAAAAAAACAAATGAAGGAAAAATTGACAGAATACAAAGTAACAATACACAATTCAACAAAACAGGTTAATAATTCAGTACCGCACTCTCAATTGAGGAAACTAAACACAAAATCAGTAAGAATATACAAAATTCAAAAAACACTATCAACCAACATAACTGGCATATATAAAACCATCTACCCAATGACTGCAAACCACATAGTCTTTAAAAGTACATATGGTTTATCCCTTTCACAAAAAATAACTCAAAATGGATCACAGACCTAAATGTAAAATGTAAAATGACTTTTTAAATACAACACCCCAAGTCCTATCCATGAAATTAAAAATGGGACAGATCAATGGAACAGACCTAAGAATAAATCCTTAAGCTTATGGTCATTTTTTAAACGTGCCAAGATAATTCAATAAGGGAAAGCATAATCTTTTCAACAAAAGGTACAAGGGTCAACTCAATACCACAAGCAAACAAACAAAGCAAAATGAACTTAGACCTTTACACAGTACACAAAAAAGAATCCAAAAAGGATCACAGACTTAAATGCAATCACTAAAACTATAAAACTTCTAGGAGAAATCTTTATTAAAAATACTGATATGCTGAACTTCATCAAAATTAAAAATGTTGTACTCAAAAAATATCAGTCAGACCAGGAGTTCCAGACCAGCCTGGCCAACACCATGAAATCCTGTCTCTACTAAAGATACAAAAATTAGCCAGGTGTGGTGGCAGACACCTGTAATCCCAACTACTTGGGAGGTTCAGGCAGGAGAATTGCTTGAACCCAGGAGGCAGAGGTTGCAGCGAGCTGAGACCGCAACACTGCATTCCAGCCTGGGTGACAGAGCAAAACTCCGTCTCAAAAAAAAAAAGAAAGAAAGAAAGAAAGAAAGAAGGAAAGTCACAGTCTGGGAGAAAATATTGCAAATCATATATCTGATAAAGAGATTGTATCCAGAATGAAAAACTTGTTATAATACAAATTAAAAACTCAATTTAAAAAATGGGTAAGAGATGTGAACAGGTATTTCACTAATAAGCACAGGAAAATAATCTCAACATCATTAGAGAAATGTAAATGAAAACCACAATGAGAGACCACTACACAACCACTCTGATGGCTATAATCAGAAATAAAGAGAATACTGAATTCTCATACTTTGATGGAAGGAATGTAAAATGGTACAGTAATTTTGAAAAAAGTTTGGCAGTTACATAAAAGTAAACACAGGGTTACCATACAACCTACCAATTCCACTCCCATGAATCTACCCAAAAGAAATAAAAACACATTCACATGAACACATGTTCACAAAGGTTCATAGCAACATTATTCATAACAAGCAAAAACTGGAAGTCAGACTCAAAAGAGTATGTATTGTATGATTCCATTTAGATGAAATGTCCAGAAAAGCTGACCTGTGGTTGCCTAGGACTGGGGACTGGGAGCAGAATTAACTGCAAACTGGAAATCATTTTGATATCATCCTAATTCATCTCTTTTTATCTCTGATTATATCAAGTCATCTTCCATATACAGGCATATACCTCATTTTATTCCACTTCAATTTGTTTTTAATTGTGCTTCACAGATACTGTTTTTTTTTGTTTTTTTTTTTTTACAAATTGAAGATTTGTGGCAGGATGCTCACTTCATGCTTGTCACATTTTGGTAATTCTTGCAATATTTCAAATTTTTCATTATTATGATATCTGTCACAGAGATCTGTGATCAGTGATATCACTACTGTAATTGTTTTGGGCACCACAAACCACACCATATAAAACAGCAAACTTAAAATGAGAAATGTTATATGTGTTCTGACTGCTCCAAGGACCAACCATTTCCCCACCTCTCTCCCTCTCATTGGACCTATTCCCTGAAATAGAACAATATTGAAATTAGGCCAATTAATTACCCTACAACGGTCTTGATGTGTTCAAGTGAAAGGAAGAATTACACATCTCTCATTTCAGATCAAAAGCTAGAGTGAGGAAGGCACGTTCAAAGCTGAGACAGGCTAGAAGTTAGGCCTCTTGTACCAGTTTGCCAAGTTGTGAATGCAAAAAACAAGTTCTTAAAGGAAATTAAAAGTGCTACTCCAGTGAACACACAAAGGCAAAAACAGCCCTACTGCTGATACAGAAAGTTTTAATGGTGTGGATAGACAATCAAACTAGCTCCAACATTCCATTAAGCCAAAGGCTAATCAAGGGAGAACCTCAGAGGTTCTACTTCTCTCTCTTCAAGGGAACCCACTCTGCCTTAAGCCATCCTAGTGGATTGCTTAGTGGGCTTCAGTGGATCTTAAAAGTTCTACAGGAGGACTTGAACTCAGACCTGGAACAAGTAAACTTAACAAATATTTACAGAACTCTCCACCCCAAATCCACAAAACATACATTTTTCTCAGTATCACATTACACCTATTTTAAAAGTGACCACATAATTGGAAGGAAATCACTCCTCAGCAATTGCATAGCATTTCACAGGTTTAAATAAAATTGTTAGTTGTTTGTTATTTTCATCCCCTATTCCTTCCTGTCTCCATTGTTAAGCACAATTATTGGCATAAAAGAGGTCTTTAATACCCATTTTTAGACTGCATTCTAGCCTCGGCAATAAAACAAGAATCCCGTTCTCTCTCCCTCTTCCTCTTCCTCTTTCTCTCTTTCATTCTTTTTTTTTTCTTTCTTTTGCTCTTTCTTTCTCCTTTTCTTTTTCTAAAAAAAAAGTTCTACAGGGTAGGAGATTCTAAACTCTTTCTGCTGACATCCAACCTCTTCAGTAGAGAACTTAGTTTGAACACAGAATTGTAATCTTTTCTAAAATAAAATTGTATTTTTAAACCCCTTAATATTAACATAATACTATGTTATGTAGTTATACTACATGTTATAGTAATACTATATGCTATAGTAATACTATGTTATGTAACTACAATACAATGATCAAAACCAGGAAATTATCACTGATAAAATATAATCAACTAAACGACACAACTATTCAAATGTGCCCTTTTTTCCCCACTAATATCCTTTTTCATTCCAGGGACCACACTGCATGCCTCAGTCTCCTTAAATCTGTGACAATTCTTCAACTGTTCCTTGTCTTTCAAGACCTTGACTCTTATGAAGAAAACTGATTATTTTGTAGAATGTCTATAATAATTTTTCCTGATTTAATATTACTATCAACAAGAATCATTTACTGAGGGTTTATTAAGTACCAGGTACTATTCTAAGCCCTATGCCTATGGTCTCTCTTTTAAGTAAAAGTGTTTGTAATAGACTTTATTTATTTACTTATTTATTTTTGAAACGGAGTCTCATTCTGTCGCCCAGGCTGGAGGGCAGTGATGCGATCTTGGCTCAGTGCAATCTCTGCCTCCTGGGTTCAAGTGATTCTCTTGCCTCAGCCTCCCAAGTAGCTGGGATCACAGGTGTGTGCCACCATGGCTGGCTATTTTTTGTATTTTTAGTAGAGACAGGGTTTCACCATGCTGGCCAGGCTAGTCTCAAACTCCTGACTTCAGATGATCTGCCCACATCAGCCTCCCAAAGTGCTGGAATTACAGGCGTGAGCCACCGTGCCCTGCCTGTAATAGACTTTAAAACAGAAGTATTTTAAAATCAAAGAGCAATCATCTTTAATTCATTGTTCTTCAAGTGCTAGTGTTTTGTATATTACAAAGTATCATGTAACATATTATTTTCCCACATCAATATCCTTCAATGCCCCCTCCAATTCCCCTAAAAAATATTAAACCTAAGTGTATGCTTTAAATTCAGGGCTCTTGAGTTTTTATTTTTCTAAATCTTCACTGCCCGCATTTTCCTATCCTTAAACCTTGGCTCATTGTTTTCCTCACTTGTAACTGTTCTATCTTTTCATATCTAAATACACTTTCTCTTAAGGACACCTTTAATCCACTACCGCTAGCTCCCAAGAGCTACTGATCTCCTGAAATCCTATAGAAGCTAGTGAATGCACTACTCATTTGGTTTACATATAATACCCTGTGCTGTGGGCATGTGTTGTCTCCCAGATGAGACTTCTTGAGAGTAGAGGACCTGTGAGCTAACTTTCCCCTCCCATGACATCTAGTATACTACCCTAATGCTTAATTGCATTTACTGAATTAAGTGACAAGCTTTATGCTGGGCCCTTCTAGATGTTTAAGGCAAAACCCCCAACTCTTGGCTGGGCACAGTGGCTCATGCCTATAATCCCAGCACTTTGGGAGGCCAAGGTGAACGGATCAGCTGAGGTCAGGAGTTTGAGACCAGCCTGGCCAACAGGGCAAAACCTCGTCTCTACTAAAAATACACAAAATTACCTGGGCATGGTGGTGCATACCTGTTGTCCCAGCTACTCAAGAGGCTAAGGCAAAAGAATTGCTTGAGGCTGGGAGGCAGAGGTTGCAGTGAGCCGAGATCGAGCCACTGCACTCCAGCCTGGCGCCTGGCAACAGAGCAAGACTCTGTCTCAAAAAAAAAAGGATTTAAAAAAAAGGATTAAAATCCAAACTTCTGAGAAATCTGGGGTGTGATAATTGCTTCTTTGAGTACAGTGACAGACTGAAAATCTTTTTCTCTCCAAAACATTAAGGTCACTAAGAAGTTTCCTATGGTAGTAAGTTTTTTTTTCCCCTTTCCTGTCCTGATAAACACCAAAATAAGTAATTCTAGATTACTAACGTGTCACAGAACACGTATATTTTCCAACCAGCTTGTCCTTGAAGCAAGCTATGACTTAGTTTTATGAGAAATCCAGGTGCTACAGAAGAAACCTTGTTAACCAAAGGCCTTTGAAAAGATTGTACCAGGTTGCAGCAGTTTCAAAGAGCTTAATAATTGTTTTAGTATAGTGACATCTAGTGGCAAAAGTGTTGTTAAACAGAGGACTGCTATAAATTTAATTACTACACTAAAGGGAGGCCATTTTATTTTAAGAATGGCAAAATATGAGAAAGACCTATGATATTTATTACTTTGCTTTTGGCCTATATAACTGCTAACTGTCTGTTGGATTTACTTTATCCTTCTCTTATCGCTGGTAAAAATTAATTTTGATACAACATGAGATTTACTGAAATAAAAGAGACTGATACTTTAATTAAAAGGTACAGAAAAGCCCTCAATTAAAAAAGACAGAAGAAGGAGAGATCCAAGATGGCCGTGTAGCAGCAGCTCAGGATTGTAGCTCCCAGTGAAAGCGCAGAGAGCGAGTGGATGCCGCAATTGCAGACGAATTTTTGATGCCCACAGACTGGGAGATTCCCGGCGAAGGAGCCACACGGGTCGCCAGCGCGACTCTTTTGGCCGGCGCGGCGCTTCTCGGTGCGGAGTGTACGGGACTGGATGCCCTTTTAGTCGGG
>PVKP010020530.1:0-40611 GCA_004027715.1 Plecturocebus donacophilus
CGTGGTCATTTCTCCATCTTTTTTTTTCCTTTCTTTGAGACAGGGAGTACAGTGGCACAATCATGGCTAACTGCAGCCTTGACCTCCCAGATTCAAGTGATCCTCTAGCCTCAGCCTCCCGAGTACCTTGGACTAGAAGCGCACACTACCACAGGCTAGTTTTTGTATTTTTTGTAGACAGGGGGTTTCACCACATTGCCCAGGTTGGTCTCAAACTCCTGGCCTCAAGTGATCCACCCACTTTGGCCTCCCAAAGTGCTGGGATTACGGGTGTGAGCCACCGTGCCCGGCCTTAGGCCTCCATCTTACAGAGGCCTCACCTCACCCTCCAGCTACTGCTGCCTTTCCTGCTTTCTCTTCACAGCCAAACTCTGTAAACAGGTATCAGTACTCACGACTTCCTAGTTCTCACTTTCCACTCTTTATTTTTCCCAAGTTTTGTTTTAAAATATTTCTTTTCAGTTTTTAAAATATTTTTGAGAAGGAATCTCGCTCTGATGCCCAGGCTGGAGTGCAATGGCACCATCTCGACTCACTGCAACCTCCGCCTCCCAGGTTCAAGCGCGTCTCCTGTCTCAGCCTCCTGAGTAGCTGGGACTATAGGCTCACGCCACCACGCCCGGCTAATTTTTGTATTTTCAGTAGAGACAGGCTTTCTCCATGTTGGCCAGGTTGGTATCGATCTCCTGATCTCAGGTGATCCACCTCCCAAAGTTCGGGGATGACAAGCGTGAGCCACCACGCCCAGCCTTGTTTTAAAATATTTCAAACCTACCAAAAATTATAAGAACAGCACATTGCATCCACACACCCCTGGGCTCCCAGTTGTTGGTATCTGCCACATCTGCTTTCTCTCCCGTTCTCTTCTCAGCACCCTCCTCCCCTAGGGCAGAAATGACGGTGCTGCCTAAGGACAAAGACGTTTTCCTATAAAACCCCATAGAATTGTCGCACTCGGGAAACTGAACCTTGACATATAGTCCATATATGGTCTATGTGACATTTTCCCAAGTGTCTACATAATGTTCTCACAGGTATATTTCCTCATATAGGAAACAATCGAGATTCACACATGGCATTTGGTTGTGTCTCTTTATCCTTTAAGAATGAATTCTGAGCCAGATGCGGTGGCTCATGCCTGTAATCCCAGCACTTTGGGAGGCCGAGGCAGGTGGATCATGAGGTCAGGAGTTCAAGACCAGCCTGACCAATATGGTGAAACCTCATCTCTACTAAAAATATGAAAATTAGCTGGGCATGGTGGCACACACGTGTAGTCCGAGCTACTGGGGAGGCCGAAGCCGGAGAATCGCTTGAACCCAGGAGGCGGAGGTTGCAGTGAGCCAAGATCGCACCACTGCACTACAGCCTGGGTGACAGAGTGAGACTCCATCTCAAAAAAAAAAGAAGAAGAATGAATTCCAGCTGGGTGAGGTGTGGCTCACGCCTGTAATCCCAGCACTGTGGGAAGCCGAGGCAGGTGGATCGCTTGAGGTCAGGAGTTCAAGACCAGCCTGGCCAACATGGCAAAACCCCATCTCAACTAAAAATACAAAAAATTAGCCAGGCGTGGTGGTTCGTTCCCATAGACCCAGCTACTTGGGAGGCTGCGGCAATAGAATCGCTTGAACCCAGAAGACGGAGGTTGCAGTGAGCCAAGACCAGGCCACTGTACTCCAGCCTCCCTACTTGTTTTTTGCGGTCTTTTATGACATTGACTTTTTTTTCTTTCTTCAAGAGAGTCTCGCTTTGTAGCCCAGTCTGGAGTACAGTGGCATGATCATGGCTCACTGCAACCTCAATCTCCCAGACTCAAGTAATCCTCCTGCCTAAGCCTCCTTAGTAACTGGGACTACTAAGCACATCCCACTACGCCCTGCTATTTTTTTATTTTTACTGGAGACAGGGTCTCACTATGTTGCCCAGGCTAGTCTCAATCTCCTGGGCTCAAGCGATCTGCCCGCCTTGACCTCCCAAAGTGCTGGGATTACAGGCATGAGCCACTGTGCCTGGCCGACACTGACATTTTTGAAGACTTCGAGCCAGCAGCCTGGCACAGAGCTCCTTGATGTGGAGCTGTCTGGTGGTCCTCAGAAAATTTCAAACTGAGCATTCGGGCAGGGACAACACAGAGTTGACTGTGTGTTCTTACTATTTGCCTGTAATGCTGGACTCTCTGGGGACCTCTGCACCTTGTACAGTCCCTTTTTCCCCTTTACTTAATAAGTCATCTGTGGCGTGGCACTTTGAGATGTCTTGTTCCCCAGTGATCTCAATCGCTTGAGGTCAGGAGTTCAAGACCAGCCTGGCCAACATGGCAAAACCCCACCTCTACTAAAAATACAAAAAATTAGCCAGGCATGGTGGTGTGAGCCTGTGGTCTCATGGGCCTTAGCATACATTGACGATTTTTACCTAAATCAATGATTTGATTCCTCTGATGGCTGCAAGGTGGGGGATTTCTTTTTTTTTTTTTTTTTTTTGAGACAGGTCTTTGTCACCCAATCTGGAATGCAGTGGTGCCATCTCAGCTCACTGCAATCTTCACCTCCTGGGTTCAAGAGATTCTCCTGCCTCAACCTCCCAAGTAGCTGGGACTACAGATACACATCACCACAGCCAGCTAATTTTTAGTAGAGACAGGGTTTGCCATGTTGCCCAGGCTGGTCTCGAACTCCTGAGCTCAACTGATCCGCCCACCTCAGCTCCCCAAAGTGCTGGAATTAGTGCTGGGATTACCGGTATGAGCCCCCGTGCCCCGCTTGAGGTCACTCTTGACACTCTCTGTTATATCTCCATCTGGTCAGCCCAAAAATTCCGCTGGCTCCACCTTTAGTATCTGTGGCCTTAACCAGCCACAGCTCATAAGCGTACCACTGTCCAGCCACCTCTCAGCTGGGTGACAACAATGGCCACAAAACTAGCCTTGCTGCTACCCCCGTCCCCCATAATATGTTCTCTGTGGGCAGCCAGGGTGGGCCCTGTTCAAAGAGGAGTCCCGCTGTATCTACTCAAAACCCTCCGAGGGTTCCCATCTCACTCTGAATAAAAGCCAGAAGGGTTGAGGTTAGAGTTTTCGGTCTTCCATGACACTGACTTTTTTTTAGGGTTAGGGTCACCTCGTTCAGGGACCTTCTGTCCTGCTTTTCCATCCTGGCTCACTCCCCTCACCCGCTGGCCTCCTGGGCGTTCCAGCACATACTCCTTCAGGGCAGCTCCCACCTCTGAGCGGTGACATCTGCCAGTCCCTGGCCTGAGATGCTTTTCCCCAGATACTGAAACGCACAGCTCCCCGCCTCCCTGCCTCCTGCACAGCGTCCCCCCAGGTCACCCTCTCATCCTCCTAATTCACCCTCCACACTCGCTTTCTGTCCTCAGCCCTTCCAGCACCGGACAGGCCACACGTCCCACCTGCTGCCTCCACACCTGCTCGTTTCTGCAAGGACAGAAACGCTGGTCTCTGATTCAGCACCTGACCTCCAGTCCCAGCCGCTCCAAAAATACCTGTTTAATTTATGAATTAAGGCAGGGGAGAGGCGCTGAAGAGTTTCTGGCTGGTGAAAGCCCAGTGACAGATTTCTGAGATAGGGTGAGGACAGCAGAGAAAGTGACAGACGGCAGGAGAAAGGAGGAGGCTGGGAAGAGCCTGAGTGTGTTTTTAATGTGATCATTATGTGTCTGGAGCCGCAGTGGGGGCGTTACATGTGCGACTCGCTTTCATCCTACAAGACAGGGGCTGTTATTATCCCTAGGGAAAGTAGGGCTCAGAGAGGTGAAATGACTTGCCTAAGGTCACACTGCCAGTAGAACTAGGACTTGAAGCCACTGTGTGTGGGGCTCTGGATAGCAGATTTTTTTTTTTTCTGAGACAGAGTCTCGCTCTGTCGCCCAGGCTGGAGAGCAGTGGCAAGATCTTGGTTCGCTGCAACCTCCACCTCCCAGGTTCAAGCAATTCTCCTGTCTCAGCCTTCCAAGTAGCTGGGATTACAGGCACCTGCCACCACGCCTGGCTAATTTTTGGATTTTTAGTAGAGACGGGGTTTCACCATGTTGGTCAGGCTGGTCCTGAACTCCTGACCTCAGGTGATCCACCCACCTCAGCCTCCAAAAGTGCTGGGATTACAGACGTGAGCCATGGCACCCAACCTGGATCCCAAATTTTAACCACATTCACACCCTCTCACGGGTGTCGGGAGAGGGAGGCTGGGGGAGAGGCCGGCCTCAGGTTGGCTGGGATTACAGGGACAGGAGGGAATCGGTCTCAGTTTGATGCAAGCCCCGTTGGTTCTCGTGTCCCTCCACGTCTCCATCTGACAGGAAAGGGAACAGGGCACAGGACTGGCGGTCGGCAGGTGGCACTCCAAGCAGGCCTGTGTGCTCAGGGAGGGGCTGCTCTGCATGGAGCTGGGCCCCAGGCAGGTGGCTGGGGACAGGATGACCCAGATTCCTAAAGGCAGCCTTGAGCGCCAGGTACCCTTGCTTCCACGCCCTTCAGGAATGATCTTCAACTGTGCTGTCCGGGCTGGAAGTGGGGGTGATGGGATTGATCCCTCAACCCTGCAGCTCTTTCTGGTTTCTGCCTTAATCTACTGTTAAAGAAACTGCAAAAACTCCAGCCTGGGCAACATAGTGAGATCCTGGCTCTACAAAAACAAACAAAATTAGCCAGTTTGGTGGCACTCTCTTGTAGTCCCAGCTACTTGGGAGGCAGGAGAGGGAGGACTGCTTGAGCCCAAGTTGAAGTTGCCATGAGTCAGGATCACACTGCTGTGCACCAGCCTGAGTGAGACCTGCCTCCGAAAAAATTTTAAAAACTACAAAAACCAGGGCCAGGCAGGATGGCTCATGCCTGTAATCTCAGCACTTTGGGAGGCTGAGGTGGGCGGATCACGAGGTCGGGAGTTCGAGACCAACCTGGCCAACATGGTGACACCCTGTCTCTACTAAAAATATAAAAATTAGCCAGGCATGGTGGCAGGTGCCCATAATCCCAGCTACTTGGGAGGCTGAGGCAGAAGAATTTCTAGAACCCGGGAGGTGGAGGTTGCAGTGAGCCAAGATTGTGCCACTGCACTCCAGCCTGGGCGACAGAGCGAGACTCTGTCTCAAAAAAAAGAAAGAAAAAGAATAAAACTACTAAAACCAGCCAGGTGCAGTGGCTCATGCCTGTAATCCCAGCACTTTGGGGGACCGAGGCAGGCGGAACACCTGAGCTCCGGAGTTGGAGACCAGCCTGGCCAACATGGAGAAGCGCTGGCTCTACTAGAAATACAAAATTAGCTGGGCGTGGTGGTGCACGCCTGTGATCCCAGCTACTCGGGAGGCTGAGGCAGGAGAATCGCATAAACCCTGGAGGTGGAGGTTGCGGTGAGCCAAGATCGTGCCACTGCACTCCAGCCTGGGCAACAAGGGCAAAACTCCATCTCAAAAAAAAAAAAAAAAAACTACAAAAATCACTAAGCTCTCCTCAGCCAGTGCTCTGCCCACACCCTCACCCTGAACCCACAGGGCACTGCTGAGAGAAACATCAGGCTTTGCAGCTTCAGGGAGCCCAAGCTTCCGTTGTCTCCTCACGAGAATGATCCTAGGGAAGGGCCCTGCCCCACATTGTCCCCTCTTCTCAGGACCCCCCGTCTGTGGGCTCTGCAGCCCTCTGGCCTCTGTGCCCAGCCAGCCTGGCAGAGGCTCCCGGCTCCAGTCCCCTCTGGGCCTCCTTAGATTTCCCGGTGCCAGCTGGGGCCACAGACCTGCCTGTGACCCAAGCCCTGGCCTCATCGCAGGTAGGGGTGACATGGCAGGAGCCACGCTAGGTTGGAGGAGTTCTAGGAAGGTCTCTGAGATCCTTCTGGTCCAAGTCTGATTCTACGCCACACTCTGGTTTTTAAATCCATTCAATATACAGAAAGCAGATTTTATACCGATTCACTCCTTATAGAAGAGTCAGTATTCAACACACATGGACTGAACCCAATGATGCACCGCACCCTGGATCCCTAGAAAGACTCTGGAGACCAGTTTCCCTGCTGTGCTGGTCTGGGTGGCCACTACCATCACCGAGATCGCTTGACTCCTCCGGCTGCTGCCGGGAGCTGGTGCCCAGGCCTGCCTGACCTCATCTGCTTCCCTCCTCTCAGCAGCCTCCAGGCTCAGGGGCGCTGGGGCGCAGTGAGGCTCAGGCCCAGGATCTGAGCCAGGCGGCTCCTGACTTTATCGAGCAGGTCTGGTTGAGGATGAAGTTCTGGAAACCCCCCAGGGAGAACCATGAGCCCAACTGGGAAGGTGGGATGGGCAGAGCCCCCTCGTGAAGTGTCTGCTCCCCATCCCGCCTCACGCCCCACCCCCAAACCCCAGAGTCTCCCCAGCTCCTCCAGGGGCAGGATTCCCCCAGCACTAAAGCCGAATGGGCCCCTCTTGAAGCCACACTCCAGTCCCTTCTCAGACGCAACTATCCTCCCCCCCACCTGCCCACCCTGTCCTGCCTGTCCTGAGGGATGGACACCAGGGTCCAGGTCTCACCCCAAGGGAGGAGAGAGCCCACCCATGGGAAGAGCCAGCTCCTACCCTCTCTAACGCCAGGCAGCCCAAATAACAGGGGGCCCTTTGGGGAACAGACGCCTGTGAGGATAGGGAGGGACAGCCAGACTTCCTCCCTCACACAAAGGCTGGGGCCAGAGGCAGAAGGAGAAACAGAGGCCTTGGGGACAGAAGGAGGCTGTGGGCTGGGCCAGGGCGGAGGAAGAAAGGGAGAGGGGCGGCCCTACACAGGGCCCGGGACCCACAGGTGCGTCCGGAGCCGGCCCCAGACACAAAGGGCCAAGGGTTGGCGGGGACATCTTGGCCGGCGGGGACACACCCCGGAGTCCCAGGTCCCCCTCCCTAGGGTGCAGCTGCCCAGGTAGAGGGCTTGTCCGCCAGGGGCTGCCTCCTTCGCCTGGGGGTCACGGGGCCCACAGTCATGCGCACCCCCGCCCCGGCCTCCGTGCAGGGCTGGGCAGCTGCGGGCAGGAACCGGGCACCCAGCCCCATGCCCACCCCGTCCCGGCCCCGTACCTGGCCTTCACCGTCTCGGGCACGACCCCCGGCCCAGGAGGGCTCCGAGTCCCGGGACGGTAGCCCCGGGCCTGGCCTGGAGGCCGCTAGGCGCCCGGAGACACCGGGTCCCGTCCCCATGGCGGCCGGAGGAAGCCGCAGTCTGCGCCGCCCGCCGGACAAAGCGCAGAGCCCCGCTTCCTGCCATTGTGCGGCCGCGCCCGCCCCCGCCGAGCTCCGGGACCCCAGGGAGGGCTGGGCCCGGAACAGCCCCCAGTCCCCCAGGAAGGCGGACACCTCCCTCCCGCCCAGCCCTGGGGATTCCCCCCTCCCCACCCGGGAAGCCCCACACCCTCGCCTCTGTCGGCCCCGGGGACCTCCATGCTCCCGCCTCTGCCAAGCCCCCGGGACCCACGCCCCCACCTCCGGCCAGCTCCAGGGGACCCCCACCCTCTGAGAGAGAGCCCAGGGGCCCCTCTCTGATCCGACTCCCTCCTCAACACCAGTGCCCATGCCCAGCTCAGAGAGCCCCTCAGAACTTGCTCCCTCCCCTGGGGAGCTCCTTGAATGCTGGAGGCAGAGGATGCTGGTGACACCCTCCACCGCACGTGAAGACTGGAGAGCCCCTGCCCTGGGCCACCCGACCCCCCCAGACCTGGGGGTGCCCACTCTATTGTGGTCCCCACCTCACCCCCGGCGCCAACACCAAGGGTTCCTGCCAGCCAGAAGGGCACCTTCCCTCCTCCAGTCCTCCTGGAGACCCCCACCCCCACATCAGAGCTTCAGCCCAGGGGACCCCTTCTTCCTCCCAGCAAAGGAGCTCTTAGAATACAGGCACCAGAAGGGGGAGGCCAGGACAGGACGCATGTCCCTCAGGGTCCTAGGCCCTGGCTCTCCAGCCCTGGGGACACCCCTCTCTACTCCAGTCACACACCCACCCCAACCTCACAACCAGCACTCATCTCAGTCCCTCCCATCCTCTTGGAGACCCTCGCCTGAGAGCCTGAGCCCCGGGGGACAGCCCCCCAACTGCCCACTGCCAAGGTATGGCAGAGGCCAAGAGCTGAGGGCTGGTGGCCTCTGGAAAGGGCCGTGGGCAGAAGGCGGGCTGCTCTGAGAGGCTCTCCTGGGCAGTCCCTGGGAGCTGGGTGAGGTGAAGGCATCAGGAAACCCTGGCAACCCACGTGGCACAGTAGCCCAGGTCCCTGCAGCTCTAGGCTGGGTGCCCACCGCTAGGGGGCACTCGGCACAGCCAGAAAGGATGCAAACCACACCCCCAACCCCCAGACTTTAGTGCTGGGGTCACCACTACGTGGCTCTCAAGGTGCTTTTACACTGATTCCCAGGAAGGCAGGGCAGGCACTATTATCCCCATTCACGGGGTGGGGGATAAAGGGACATAAAGAGACATAAGTCCTCTGCTGGTAGTGACTTACTGTGATAACAAGGTGAAAAAAAAAAAAAAAGAGAGACATAAGTCCATGGGCAAGACTGAAACCCGGGCTAGCTCTGGGATTCTGGAACAGCCTCCTTGGGACACTCCTCAGTACCCATGGGGGTGGGGTGGTCATGCTGTCTGTCATCAGCCCACCCACCCCTAACAGCTCCTCCCCCACCTGGTTCCATGGAGAAACAGGGTCCATGAGATGGCTTTGGGAGGGCAGCAGCAGTTTATCAGAGGCTGGGAGACTTCCGGGGCTATCTCCACTCCCAAAGTCCAAGTCATCCACTGCCTACACCACAGGCAGAGGGCAGAGGTTTTTTTTTTTTCTTCTTTCTTGTTGCCCAGGCTGGAGTGCAATGTCGCAATCTCAGCTCACCACAACCTCCACCTCCCGGGTTCAAGTGATTCTCCTGCCTCAGCCTCCCGAGTAGCTGGGATTACAGGCGTGTGCCACCATGCCCGGCTAATTTTGTATTTTTAGTAGAGACGGGGTTTCTCCATGTTGATCAGGCTGGTCTTGAACTCCTGACCTCAGGTGATCTGCCCACCTCAGTCTCCCAAAGTGCTGGGATTTTTTTTTTTTCCTTTTTTTTGAGACAGAATCTTGCTGTCACCCTGGCTGGAGTGTAATAGTGTGATTCTGGCTCACCGCAACCTCCACATCCCAGGTTCAAGCGATTCTCAGCCTCCTGAGTAGCTGGGATTATAGGCACCCGCCACCATGCCCAACTAATGTTTGTATTTTAGTAGAAACAGGGTTTCGCCATGGTGGCCAGGCTGGTCACAAACTCCTCATCTCAATCGATCCACCCACCTTGGCCTCCCAAAGTGCTGAGGTTATAGGCACGAGCCACCATGCACGGCCAACAGACAGTTTTGAAAACTCAATCTTCCCATCTTGCTCAGAATAAAATCCCACCACGGCCTGGCTCCCGCCTCAGTTCCCAGCTGGTCCACACAGTGGTCTCCCTGCCAGTCTGCCTCTCTCCCCACAGCTCACCAAGATCAGGGCCTTCACCTCTGTATCTTCTGTCTGGAATTCCACATACCCCCATCTTCAAACAGCTGGCATCAAACCCCAACTTAAACGTTACCTCCAAGGTGTGCTTTCCCTCCTTCAATATAAACCACGCTTACTCTCAATTCCTTTAAATTAAATTATTTCCTTCTTAGCGTTTCTTACTACCTGTAATTCATTTCTTTGTTCGCTTCTTTATTATCATTCTTTCCTACTAGACTGTCCTCTCCAGAGGCCAGAGCCTTGGCCATCTGGATCTCACTGTGGCCTCGGCACTTAGGAAACCCTGACAACCCACCTGGCACAGCAGCCCAGGTCCCTGCCACTCTAGGCCGGGTCACCACCGCCAGGTGGCAACAGTCCTGGTGCACAGTAGGTGTGCTTGGTGGAGATGAGATCAGCGAACCGATGAGGGCAGAAGAAGGGCCTTCATGCCACAGAAGGACACGGGGACAGGAAAGGGCTTGGCCAGGATATCCCCTCCTTTGGCCAACGGTCCACAGAGCCTTCTCCACTGCCAGACCAAAGGTCTCTTCCTCTTCCTACAATCCATGACCTTGGGACTGCTGGCCCTGGGCAGGTGAGTTCCTACTTCAAATCGGGTGGTCTTGCCCCAGACCTCCACCCCATGCTGCCCCAGAGGCAGATAACTGCATTTCACTGAGCATTCCCGAGTGCCTCGCCTGTCCCAGGAGTTCTGGGCAGTGAATCCCATTCACTCTTCTCAAAGACTCTCAGGAGGAGATGCTGTTACTACCCCCATTGAACAGATAGAGAAACTAAGACCCGTGTCAACCGACTTGCCCCAAAGTCACCAGCTGCTATGTAGGGAAATCGGTGTCTCAGGCCCAGGGTAGAGGTGGGACCTGAAGACAGCTGACTGCCTTCTTGAAGACATGGCAGATTCCAAAGCCAGCTTGTGGGGAGCCCACCAGGGTGGGGTAGCCAGATTGCATCAAGTGGAGACCGCCAGCTGTGTCAGGCCGGATCCCCAGAGGTCACCTGAGTGCCTGGGCCCTGGCCATCCCTGAGTGAGGCTGCTGCCTGGGTACTTGGCCAGGGTGGGGGACTGCTTCTTAGGGGCAAGAGGGTGCATCAGAAAGGAGTTGCCAACCCCTGTACCGGGGCATGGGGGTGGGCCTGGGCAGGCTCCTGAGTTCCCACCTCCTCTCCACAGCAGGGAGCTGGAACAGCTCAGGGGCAGGCCCAAGAAGTCCTGGCCCCAGACTCCCTGGGGAGGGGGCCCCTCCCCAGCCCAGCCCCAGCTCCAGGCTTGTGAGTCAGGGCCGGCTTGTTGAAACTGATACCCAGAAACCAGATGCGGAGGCGGATAAATAATGGAGACTCCCAGGCAGGAGCCCCCCGCCCGGCTGTTCTCCCTCAGTACCACCTCCCCCAGTCCCAGAAAGCAGATGGGAAACCAAGGGGTTCTGCGGGCATCCCTGCCCCACAACGAGCTGGGGCTCCAGCCTGGTCTGGATGGGAGAGGGACCTCCCTGTCCAGGAGAGGACACCGGTCTGGGGCCAGCTCCAGGCTCTGCCAACAGCAGATGGGCCTGGAACCAAGAGTCCGGGCTCTCTGGCTGGAGGATGTCCTTGCCAGGGGTTCCCACCAGGGCTAAGCTCCCCTGGGAGCCTGCTAATCGCAAGGCCCCACCCGACACCCTGGAAATCCGGGGTGGAGGCTGCATGCGTAGGCAGGCCAGCAAGGGCGGGGCAGCTCTGCCAGGAGGCTCTCTACACCCCACCCAGCCCACCCACCCTCCTTTCCCCGAGGCCCAGGCCTCACCCATCACCCCTTGGGTTCCGAGGCTCGCCTGACCTAAGGCCCTGCCCTGTGCTGGGCAGATGGCAGGGGCACAGAAAACCCCTCCCCAGGCCAGGCCTGCCGTACAGGTCCTAGAAGCCAGGAAGGCCCCTTCCTCCCCGGAGAGCGGTCCTGGCTGGGATGTCCAAGGCTGGGACCCAGAGCTAGAGAGAGAGGGTGGGGCTGCAGTCTGTGAACATCCCCTCCTGCCGGGCCTCTACAGTTCCCAGCCCCAGACCCCAGCGTGTGTCTTCGGAGCACCTGGACTCGGCAGCCCCTTCCCTGGTACCACTTAGAAGGCTCCTTGTAGGGAGAGGGGGAAGAAGGCACCTGCCTGGGCTTCAGAAGACCTGGTCTGGAGCCCACATACCCCTGTCCTTCCCCCACTGGGCCTCAATCTCCCCAACTGTGCTGAGAGGGCACTGGCCCTTCTCTAGAATTCAGTATATGGGGATGGCTGCCAGGTCCTAGTATGTGCCAGGACCCTGGCCAAGGGGCAGGGAAATCATAAAATACCCCTGAGCTCCCTCAACCTGAGGAGTTATTAAGGAATCTCTAGGGGCCCCCTTGGCCTCCATTTCCCAGGCTTCCACCAAGGCAGGCCAGGGACTCCCCGGATTCAAGGGCCCCCCGCATTTCCGACCCCCAAGCGGGTGCCTGGGGCCGCGCAGACTGCCCTAGGCGCAGCCTCTGGCGCCCCCTGCTGGCCTCGAGAGGGCTTTTCCGCCTGGGACCGACTCCGGGGCTGACCAAAGGGGCAGGGTCCGCTGAGCCTCCCAGCCACGCCGCGCGCCCAGGCCCCTCCAGGATCCCCCTGCCCCGCCATCACCCCTCATACGGGAACCGGGGTCCCATAGACTCCTCAGTGCCGTATCTCCGAGCCGCCCCACCCCAGAGACTCTGGGGCCGGGGCCGGCGCTTGAACCCATTCCACCTACAAGTAAACGGAGATATAGCTGGTGATGACCCGGTACCCACTCAGGCCTGGCACTACGTGGGACCCTCGACTCTGGGTTCTGTCCATCGGTTTAGGGGGTCCTGGTGCCCAGACCCACCCCGCGTCCGGAGCACAGCTCCCACTTCCCCGCGACTCACCTAGGAACAGGATCAGGGCCTCCTCTCCTGCGTCTGAGGCTCAGGCCAAGACTGCCAAAGCCTCATGGGGCGCGCGGGGAGAGGGGGACGGGAGCCGCGGGACGGGCTCAGTCGACTCCGCGCCAACTGGGGTGCGGTACGTAAGGGAATTACGGTAGCCGCGCGGGCGCTACCACCTGGACGGGCCGGGATGTACCAACGGCGCCGCCCGGCTGGGACGGGGGAGAGGAGGGGTCCCAGGAAGGGCCCCGCGCCGGACCAAGGGAGGTGACTGGAGGCCGGGCCGTTGCCTGGGGTAATCCAGGATCCAGGCTCAGGGGAGGGGGTGGGGGGCGTCACTGTCCCCGAGGGGCCCGCCCTTTGCAGATCTCCAAAAAGTTCAAAGTCCCTGGTCATTAACCTGGGCTTGAAGGTGGGGGTCGCCCATCCCGGAAGAGGGGTCGGGGGAGACCAGGATCCGCGGCAGGAAGCCTCCCCGCGACCGAATAGCCCAAGGGGACCAGGCAAAGGGACCGCCCGGAGCCAGGCTCGCTTCCGCTCCATTATAAAAAGCTGGATTCGGATCTGTGGCCTCCGCGGTGCCCCAGAAACAGCCCGCTTTTCCCCGCCCCCCCTTTTATTTCTGGCCCAGGTGGCATCGCCGAAAAAGGGTGCCACTCCGACATTTAGTGGTTCCCAGGTCCCCTCTGCCAGCAGCGGGAGTTTAGAGGAACTCTGGGCCCAGGCCTGGGAAGGGCACAGACACTGGCCCGCTCGGAGGCGGGGTTCAGGTCCAGCGCCTGTTCCGAACTTTCAAGCTTTCCACACCGCCATCCCCCACCCCTGCCCAGACCAAAACTTCCAGACTGCCCACCGCACCCTTGGGGCCAGGCCTATCCCAGGGCAGCTCCTGGCTGGGCCAGAGGCCCCATGTCTTCACCTGCTCCCCCAAAATTACTTAGCCAAAACCCAGGAGTCCCCTGGCGTTGTCTCCCTGGCGCTGCCCCTTTCTTCGGCTGCAGACAGCGCCACCACCTCTCTCCAGGGACCAGTCACCTCCAGAGATGGCCCAAACCTGGCTGGCCATTCCCCAGGACATCCTGCTCTGCGCTGTTCACCCCCAAAGCATTGCCCGGGAGAATAGGTGATCCCCTCCCCGTTATTCACATCCTGCCTGTTCCTCTCCATGGGGACCTCAGGTCCACCCCTTCCTCTCCCTGGCCTTCATCTCACCACTCCTCCCTCCACACACGCACACCCTGACTCATCTCTGCCACCTCACAGGCCATTGTTCAGCTCAGACCCTGCTGTCCAGCCTCCACTCCACAGTGCGATCCTCTCTGCGCTTCCCTTTCTGACTGCTGGCATACGTCTAGGGGTGGGGTGCTCACTACCCCTACTTCGGCGATAGCTCCAGCTGCTGGAAACTCCTGTGCTGTGCCGAACCCCACCCCCCTGTCAAGGCCCTTGGGAGCTGTGCAGAAAAATTCACAGCTTTCCTCCTGAGAGCTCGGTAGACAGGCAGGCCTGGTGGGAGTCCTGGTCCTGCCTTGCTTGCCAGATAATTTTACCTCGCCAATCTGCAGGGTCCTCTCCAGGAAACAGATGGGACAGCCCCCACTGCAGAGGGAGAGATGGCCAGATGAGGTTCCTGTGCCAGGCGCCAAGGCAGGGCCTGGCGCACAGGACGTGCTGGATCAGTGGTAGCTGCTGGAATCACTACCTCCTCCATGATAAATACCCTCACATGTCGTGGCCCAGGGCCACAAGTGTCCTCCTCCACACCTCCTTGTGACCTCAGGCACCCTGACTAGATCTGGAGCAGTGTCCAGTGAGCCCAGTAGGGAGCTGCGGAGTTCACACACTGTCCCATAGCCACCTTGAAGGAGGGCAGGGGGAACCCACAATACCATCACCCTGCCTCAACCTCCCCTGCCTTCCCCCATCTTCCCACACTCTCAGCTCCACCTGTGTGCAAGAAGCTGCAGCTGGGATGGAGCCTGGAGAGGTCTGGGATCCCAGGGCAGGTACAGAGGGCACACCCAAAGTCTAGAGGTGTCCCACTCCCAGGACACCCTGCAGACCTATGCTGTGCTGGGCTCTATGCTAAGCACGTTACATATGGGCCTCTCTTCCTCCTCACTGCAGGATTATTTTCCAGATGAGGAACCTGGGGCTCAGAGAAGTGTAGTGACTTCCCCAGGGTCGCACAGCTGGAAAAAAGTAGGTTTGATCCTGGAGCTCAGAGGTGTGGACTGCTCTACATAGCTTCATCCTGGGGAGAGGCCATTTCTCTCCCGGGGTCTCCATGACACACAGTCCAGACCCCTCACCTGGACATGCAGGTGCTCCTAGTCCAGGCTGCCTCCCCGCTCCCTGTGTCCGCTGGCCTCACTTGCCCCTTACAGCCCCCAATGTCCCTCCCCTGCTCACTCAGCTTTCCTCCATCTCAGTACCGCTTTAATCTTCAGGACTCCAGCTGCCTCCTCCAGGAAGTCCATCCTGGTTAGCCCTCCCCACAGTGGGAACTCCAGGGGCAGGAAATAGGGGACAGATGGCAAATTCATCTTAGAAGCTCCAGTGCCCAGGAGAGCCTCAAACAGAACATCAAGGGTGGGCCGAGCAGCTGAAGGGTCCAGCCCTGCCCGAAATCGCTCCTTCACCATGGCAGCCTGGGGGGAAGTCTGGCCAACCAGGGTCACTTTCCTTCCCTCCTCCCAGCACAGCCAGAATGTCACCTCCAGGAGGGCATCCCCTTTGTTTCCTGGAGATCTCCTGGGCCTAGAACTGGGCCTGGCACCGACAGATGCTCACAGCTGCTCTGGTAAATGAATAAATGAAGTCCTCCCCTTCAAAATGCTGGTCACATCCTGGAGAGTAAGAACGGGGCTCTTGATCAGACGAGCCTCACTCAGGCCAGGCTCTGACCATCATGCTGTGTGATGGGGGCAAGTTCCTCTACCTCTCTGGGCCTCCATTTCCTTACAAGTCATGTGGTCATAAGAATAACACTCCTCTCCCGAGGGTCTCACGAGGCTTCACTGAGCCTAACACCCTGCCTGGCATGTAAACATGTTCAGTCAGCAATAATTGTTATTATTTTTTGAGATAGAATCTCGCTCTGTCGCCCAGGCTGGAGTGCAATGGCGCCATCTCAGCTCACTGCAACCTCCGCTTCCCAGGTTCAAGCGATTCTCCCCTCAGCCTCCCAAGTAGCTGGGATTACAGGTGTGTGCCACCATGCTCGGCTCATGATTTTTTATATTTTTGGTAGAGATGGGGTTTCACCATGTTGGACAGAGGGTCTCAAACTTCTGACCTCAAGCGATCCGCTTGCCTCGGCCTCCCACAGTGCTGAGATTACAGGCGTGAGCCACCGCACCCAGCCTGTTACTCTTATTTCCAAGACAGGGTCTCTCTCTGCTGCCCAGGCTTGAGTGCAGTGGCACAATCATAGCTCACCGCAGCCTCGATGTCCCAGGCTCAAACAATCCTCTCACCTCACCCTCCCCAGTAGCTGGAACTACAGGTGCCCATCACCACACCCGGCCAATTTTTTTTTTCAATTTTAGTAGACGGAGGTCTCCCTACGTTGCCAAGGCTGGTCTCAAACTTCTGGGCTCAAGCATTCCTCCTGCCTCAGCCTCCCAAAGTGCTGGGATTGAAGGTGTGAGCGACCACGGCCAGCAAGTAGTGGTTATTATTATTATCATCAACAACGTTATTCTTTGGACACTATCACCAAATCTGAGTGTCCCTCACCTCCTCTCCACCACTGCTTCTCCTTTCCTGGACTGCTCTCACCTCTGTTCTGCCTATACATGTTTTCACATCCATTAAAGGCCCCCTCCTCCAGGATGCCCTCCCTAACTGGCCCTCTCTGCCTCTGATCATTCAGGCATTTCTGCCCCTACAATGAGTTTGTGCCATTTGTCCAAAACGGCATCCTAGTGGTGACATGGCCCAGACTCTCCCAGCACAGGCTGGGTGACCCTCATCAGCTGATACTAATGTCAGCTGTGCTGAGTTCCAGGCAGGCCAGGGCTGGAGGTGCGGTCTGGAGGCTGTAGAGGGACCACACCCACTCTGAGACCAGCTCTCTTCTCTCAGGCCTCACCTCTGTGCAGGCTGGACCCTCCCACCGCTACCCCTGCCTGAGCAGCTTAGGGGCCCGCCCTAGGAGCAGCTCTCCAGAGGAGGGGCTGGAACAGTGTGCCTTGGTGCCCTAGCCACCCCTACAGGTCAGGCAAAAGCCTCGGGGCTCTGCAGGCCTCTGGCAGGATGCATATTGCGGGGAGCTGAGGCCAATTTGTTGCCAGGAGCCCCCATCTGGGAAAGAGGCAACCAGCCAACGCCAGAGCCCAATGCCAGGCACCATGCGTGCCAGCAGATTGTATCTGACATCACACCACCCCCCTGCCTGGTGACCACGGCAACTGGAGGCCGCCCCCTCCCCGCCCCGCCCCCACAGCAGTTCTTGTTCCCTCACTGCAGTCCTCCTGTGCAGAATGAGTGCGTGTGTGTCTGGGTGGAGTGGGGGAGGGGAGCGGGGGGTCGGGGGTGGCATTTTACATTTCCTGCAGCTGGCAGCGCTGAGACACACAGTGGAAGGGAAAACGGGCCCTGGTATGACGCAGACCTGAGTACTGGGTTCAAATCCCAGCTCTCCCACTTCCTAGCAGTCTGTCCCTGAGCGAGCCGCTTCACCTCTCTGAGCTTCGGTTTCCCCATCTGTACGTGGGAATAAGGACAGGACCATCTCAGAAAGCCAGAGGGAGGAATCAGTGAGTCCCAGTGCCTGGGCCGATACTAATTGCGCAGTTATTACTACCGTCGTGTAAATGGTTGCTGGGAGGGGCCAAGCCTGGCTCCAAACTCCGGCTCCACCTCTCATGAGCTGTGGAGCCTTGGCCAAATCACTGGACCGCTCTGAACCTTGGTATCTTCATCTGGAAAACAGGGTGATGATGCCTTCCCTGCAGAGCTGCCACAAGCAGTGCATATGGCACAGAAAGCAGGTGGCACCGAGCCCAGCACGTCACAGGCAGAAGCGCCCAGGCAGTACTGCTATCCTTCTTCCTGCTCCCTTTCTCCCTGATTTATACTTTGCCCCACTCCCAGCTCCCGAGCCCTGGCACTCCAGGGTCCCTTCCTGCTTTTGTCATCCCCAGGACCATGGTCACACTCACCAAGTGCCAAAGCACCTCAGACCCATGTCCAGGCCTGAAGAGCGGCCGAGTACCACAGGAAGGGTGCCAGCTGGACACTATACCAGCACCGTGGGAGACCACTTCCTCTGGCTCAGCCTCAGCTTCCTCATCTGTGACATGCGGCTACAGCTCCTGTCACCTCAGAATGGTTGCAAGGACCACAGTGCAGCAAAGGACTTTAGGGCACCCCCAGCCCCCTGTTCTTGTCGAAGTCCCCTGACTCCACTGTTCCTGAGCCGGGGTGAGGCCCTCTGCCTCCTAAACCAAACACACTGTGGTCCCACCTACCCTTGAACCCAGAGGACTGTGGCCCAGCCAGCCGCACCCATGCCAGGA
The DNA here is from genome assembly GCA_004027715.1 of Plecturocebus donacophilus. Lineage (NCBI taxonomy): Eukaryota > Metazoa > Chordata > Mammalia > Primates > Pitheciidae > Plecturocebus > Plecturocebus donacophilus. Next base: position 17,919 of record PVKP010020530.1, read on the forward strand.
TCTGTGGAGAGCTGGTGCTGGGATGGAGAGGGCAGTTAGAGCCCTGGCCCCTCTGCCCACAAGTGTCCCAGGCTCTCCAGCCTCCCTACCTTGGCCGCCCGCCCCTTGTCCATGCAGGCGGGGTTCTGACAGCGAAGTCCCTTCTCTTCCGCTGGGCTCTGGTCGTCTGCAGGGGAGGAGCAGAGAGCATCAGTCAGCGGGGCACCCAGGCTACCCCCTGGGCCCCAGTGGCCTCCCGACCAGAGGAGGGTGGGGCAATCTCCTCAGTCCTCCCTTCAAAGGAGGTCAACGTCCCTTTCTCTCTTAAATGCCAACTTATCTGCACGGGAATCTGTTTGCAGAGCCCTTTTCTCCTGCAGTTCCCCAGGGAAATTATCCAGATTCCACAGGGAGAAAACATCTTTGGAAATAGCTGCTCCCTTTCTCCGTCCCTCTAGTCTGGGTGATAAGTGGGGGAGCGCTCGGTGACCTTTTGGGACCCCAGACTTCTCAAGGGGTCTCGGAAGGGCTGCTAGGGGGGGACGACTCCAGGGTTCCAGATTCCTGCTAACCCTGCGCCCTGCATCGCTCCCTTTAGAGACAGAGGAGCCCCCGACGTTCTGGGGCGACCCCCGTTCCCCGAGACTCATCTTTGACCCTGAATTTGGCCCCCTCCAAGCTGCCTCTTCCTGGGGGCTGGAGTGCACCGCAGTGGGGGCAGAGCGGCCCAGCCGGCGAGAGGCGGGGGAGACGGGGAGAAGCGGGGTGCTGCCGAGGCAGGCCCCGACTTGGGGGCCGCGTTTGGGCACCCGCCCGGAGCCCGGTCGGCTCCCACCCGCTTGCCTGGAGCAGGCCCTCCCGGAGGAGGTTAGGAGCCGGCCGGACCCGCAGACCCCCGCCGCGCGCCCGCCGGGACCCCCGCCCGCACTCACCCATGGAGCAGGCGCCGGGCCGCGCTGGGGGCGGGCGGCGGGCGGGGCGCCGGAGACGACGGGGACTTGGAGGCCGCAGCGGCGCGGCTGCCGGACCCTCGCGCGGGAGGCGGGCGGGGCAGGTGGGCGGGGAGGAGCCGCGGCGGCCCCGCCTCGGGGGCGGGGGGCGGGAGCGCGGCCGGGCCCCGGCGCCGACGGTATCACCCCTCCCGTCCCGGCTCCCCGGCCCCTGCGCGCTGCGGTCCGGAGGCGGCCTCCACCTCCCGCAGGGCGGGCACCAGGGCGGCTCAGGAAGCCAGGACGGCTCTGGCCTGGAGGGTGCCCGTCCGCAAGAATGCAGCCCGGGACCCCCGCAAAGCCCCCACCCCCGCCCAGGATCGCGGTCTCCGAGGTCAGTTTCCATGGCAACGCGGAGGCTGCCCCGCGCAGGGTGCGGCTGTCGCCGGAGGGACTCGCCTGCCTCTGCGCTTGCTGCTTCTCCGTTGGTTCAGTTTTAAACTTTGTTGAAGTCCAAACGCGGACAGAGAAGTGCACCTGTCCTGTGAGCACAGCTCAGTACATTTTCAGGAAACTTTCACGAAATAACCTGCGCCCAGACCGCAGAGCTCCCCACCCGGCCCCCGCAACCTCCCTCGTGCCAGCCGGTCCCCCCAAGGGCACCGCCGCCCTGACTTCCAACACATCGATTTGTTTGTCCGGTCCCGTACTTTATGTAAATGGAATCAGGCGATACCAAACCCTCTGCACTACAGAAACAGCCCAGGAGAGGTGACCAAGAGTCCACGGGGACTCGTGCTCCCGATCCTGTCTCGACCCCCAGCCCGCCCTGCACACTGGTGCCAGGAGACACCGGGCCGACAAGACCCAGGTATAGAACGTGCAGCTTCCTGCCGGATGTAGTGGCTCACGCTTGTAATCCCAGCACTTTGGGAGGCCGAGGCCGGCGGATCACGAGGTCAGGAGTTCAAGACCATCCTGGCCAACATGGTGAAACCCCGTCTCTACTAAAAATACAAAAATTAGCTGGGCGTGATGGTGTAGTTCCAGCTACTCGGGAGGCTGAGGCAGGAGAATTGCTTGAACCCGGGAGGCAGAGGTTGCAGTGAGCCGAGATCACGCCACTGCAGTCCAGCCTGGCCGTCTCAACAAAATAAAAAGATTTGGCTCCAGCGGGGCGGGGTCACTCTCCCAAAGGCTAAGGGAGGGCTTCCCTGACTCCTTCGCCAGAAGGCATCTCAGCTGGAGCCCTCCTGCATGGACTCCTTACATGGGCTGGGCTCTGGGACCACAGGTGACCAGAAACTGGTCCCTGCCCCAAGGACTCCTGGCACAGGGAAACAGGGTGGGTCCCAGGTCTCCTGAGCTCTCTGGATGCATTCAGCAAACACGCTGAGGATCCCCTGAGGGCCCCCATGAGCCAAGTTCTAAGCTGGGTGCTGGGGACCCATCGGTGACCCTGACAAGCCTTGGAGAGCTCACAGGGGCCCTGGTGGGTGGGGCGGCTCTTTGGGGCGCAGCACATCTGCACAGCCCTGGGGTGGGGGCTCTTGAGGAGGGGCTGTCGCAGGAGTCCGGGGGCTTCCAGGCTGAGCAGGAAGCAGCTGCCAGGGGCCCTGGGCCTCCTCGCTACGCAGCTCACAGGAACTCTCAGGACCCTCAGGCCAGCCCAGACCAACCCCCACACAGGGCTCATTCCCCTCTCGAGTCTCTGCTCTCAGCCATCCAGGGGCCAGGATGCCTGTCCTGCCTCTAGCTGGAGGCAGAGGCCGCCGAGGGAGGACATGGCCCTGTGAGGACTGGCCACTGCCTACTGGGAGGAAGCTGATTTGAGGGTGGAGTGGGGTCCAGGGCTCTTGTCTGCCGTGACTCCAGCAGGCCCTCCTCTGCTATCTGCATTTCCACGGGGACCTGGAGCCCTCAGCCAGCTTTGGGGGAGTTTCCCATGCACCCAGCCTGGGGCTTCTCCAGCTGAGCAGGACATCTGCTGTCTGCCCGAAAGTTTCCAGGCCCCTGCGTTCTCAAAACTCTGGGCCTGGGGTCAGATTCTCACACCCTTTGCCCCAGGGCCTCTGGATTATAGCCCCACATTCCGAAGGCTCCAGGCCACATCTTCTGCCACTGGGTCTCACCAGCTCCCTAGATGACACCATGACTGCTCAGGTCACAGCCACCATCGGGCCTGACTACCCTGTGGCTGCTATGCTACTTGGGTTCTGGAATCCTTGGCCTGGGCCTGGGACTTCTAGCACTGGGATCTACCTGCCTCAACTCTCTGGCCTCTGACCCCTGGTCTCTGCAGGCTCCAGGCGCTCACCCTGCCTTCTAGACCCCACACTCTGGACCTGACCGGCTGGTCCTAGCTCCCCAGGAGGTGGCTCCCTCTGTGCCCGGCTCTAACGCTGCAACTTCCTGCATTGCATAGGTGAGCTCTTCTCTCCTGGAGACTGCAGACACAAAGAAAAATCCATCAGGACCCTGGTGGCTCTCAGGGCCCAGAGAGGGGCCTGTGGGGCTTGGGGGTGGGGTTCAGGACAAGTAGTCCCCACCACAGGCCTGTCATGAGCTCTCTTGCAGGTCATCCACCCCACCTACAGCCTTTGAAGAAAGGATGGCTGGTAAGGAAGATGTATTGAATCAAGTGATCTCATACCCTGGACATAGTTGGGTTTAACTTAATTTAAAATTTATTTTTTGAGACAGGGTCTTGCTTGTCACCCCAGCTGGAATGCAGTGTTGTGACCATGGCTTACTGCAGCCTCGACCTCCTGAGTTCAAGTGATCCTTGCATTTCAGCCTACCGAGTAGCTGGGACCACAGGTGTGCCCACCATACCTGGCTAACTTTTTAATTTTTTTTTATAGCAATGGGAGGGGTCTCAGTATGTTGCCCAGGCTGGTCTCAAACTCCTGGCCTCAAGGAATACTCCTGCCTTGGCCTCCGAAAGTGCTGAGATTATAGTTGCTGGGCCATCTACATAGCCTAGCTCAGCCAATCAGATTTGCTCTCCTGAGACTATGAATTGAGGCGGGCCTGGGAAGAAAACGGAGTTCTGGGCCGGGTGCGGTGGCTCACGCCTGTAATCCAAGCACTTTGAAGGCCAAGGTGGGTGGATCACCTGAGATCGGGAGTTCAAGACCAGCCTGACCAACACGGTGAAACCTCGTCTTTATTTAAAAAAAATAAAAATAAAAATAATAAAAAAATAAAGAAAACAGAGTTCTGATCCCCTTCCTGATAGGAGCCCATAGGCAGGAATTTTACTGGGTTCTGGAGCCTTGAGTTCACTGAGAGTCGGTCCAAATGGGTACGATGCCCCAAGATTGTTGGCGAGCAGGAACAGGGGAGCAGCCACTCAGTGGCGATCACCCCAGAGCAGAGAGGGCAGGAGAAGACGGCTTTGTGAGTGGCCGCCTCTCTGTAGCCCTATCCTCTGTGGAACAGCCTGAGCGGTGTCTGCTCCTCCACCTCAGCCCGACCCTAGGCAGACCTGGAACCCTAAACCTCCCCCTCCAGGCAGACCTGAAACCCTGAACTCCCCCGTCCCCTAAGCAGACCTGGAACCCTGAACCTCCCGCTCCAGGCAGACCTGGAATTTTAAAGTCCCCCTCCTCTAGGCAGACCTGAAACCATTAATTTCCCGCTTTAGGCACACCTGGAACCCTGAACTCCCCCATCCCTCGCCAGACCTGGAATTGTGAACCCCCTTCTCGAGGCCGACCTGGAACCCTGAACTCCCCCGTCCCTAGGCGGACCTGGGACCCTGAACTCCCCCGTCCCTAGGCGGACCTGGGACCCTGAACTCCCCCGTCCCTAGGCGGACCTGGGACCCTGAACTCGCCCCGCTGCCTGCTAGACACTGCCTCTCCTGGTCCGCAGCAGCCCAGCTGCCCTCCTGGCTGCCCCGTTCCCACCATCCCCGGGAGAGCCAGGGCCCTTGGCCAGGCAGAGGAGCCCACTCGCCAGTTCTCCCCCCACCCTGTCTCAGTCGCAGGAGGCCACTTCAGCTTTGTCCCGAACATGATCTCTACCAGAATCAGCCCTCGGCGCGGGCAGAACAGCCGGCAGACATGTTTTGTTTGGCTGAGCACAGGGTTTCGAAAGAATTTAAATTGGTTGCCAACTTTGAAAAGTCAGGAGATTTCACATAAAAATCCATACTTCTGGCTTCTCTTGACAAACCAGAGGAGCCTGGCAGCTCTGGACCCATGTTCGGGACGGCTCCAGCTCCCGAGTTGTGTCTGCCTCAGATCAGCACAAACGCTTCCAGCTCCACAGTCCCCGCCACTGCCCGTCCCGCCCCCCAGGCCAGGCCCCCCACTCTGCTGCTCACTGGACACGCTGCGCTTCGGACCCCAGCCCAGCCCTCCCTGCTTCTGTTCCTCTGCCCTCTCCCCGCATCCTCCCATCGCTGTCTGCTGCCGTCCTGCCCATTCTTCAAGGCCCAGGTTGAAGGCTGCTGCCTTCAGGAAGGCCTCCCTGTAGCCACATACCCCAGTTCCAGGTGAACGTCTCCGTGCTGGACTCCTGCTGTCTTGGGCCTTTGAACCAACACCGACCTGTCTCCCCATCAGACGGCTTCAGGAGCCACACACCATAACCACAGCTCTCACTTGCCAAGTACCTGCTGGGAACTCTATGATGGTCTCGTTTCACCGTCTAACTCTGGGCAGAGGAATGATCACTGTCCCCCCTTTTTTTTGAGATGAAGTCTCACTCTGTTGTCCAGGCTGGAGGGCAGTGGGGCGATCTCAGCTCACTGCAACCTCCACCTCCCGGGTTCAAGTGATTCTCCTGCCTCAGCCTCCCGAGTAACTGGGACTACAGGCATGTGCCACCATGCCCGGCTAATTTTTGTATTTTTGGTAGAGACGAGATTTCACTATATTGGCCAGGCTGGTCTCAAACTCCTGACCTCATGATCTGCCTGACTTGGCTTCTCAAAGTACTGGGATTAGAGGTGTGAGCCACCGTGCCCAGCTTTTCATCGTCTCCATTTTACAGATGAGAAAACTGAGGCTTGGAGGGTAGAGAGATTCGCCCGAGGTCACACAAGTAATGAAAGTAATGAGGCTGCAACTGGCACCTATGTCTGTAAGCCTCCGAGCCTGCGCTCCTAACTGCCAGGCTATAGTGCTGTCATGGTGCCTGACACAATTAGGTGCTTGCAGAACATGAATTGATCCCCCCATCATGACATGAGTGTCACAGAGATAAAAACGAGGTGATTTCCTGTGCACTTGTGTCAGCCAGGGGAGCCTTTCTCCACTGGCCCCTGGCTGACACAAGTGCACGGGAAACCACCTCACTTTCATCTCCAGGGTAACCCCTCACCTGTGGAACCTCCGCTCCGATGAACCCTTCTGTCTCAAGAAAACAGGCCCTTCCTGCCCACCACTCCCAACCGAAGGCCAGGCCACGCAAAGGCTGCCCCTCTCAGGAAGCAGCTGCGGCCTTGAATGCCCCCTCCCACGTGAGCCCCGCCCTCCTGAGCGCCCATCCATGCCTGGGCAGCTGCTGCAGGCCATTCTGGGGCTGGACCTCTTCGCTGCAGCAGCCTGACACAGGGCAAGATTTGTCCCAAACCTGGCCAAAAGCCAGAGGGGCATGTCCTGTGTAAATGCTGCTGGTCCCAGGGCATCTGCCACTCCCTATGCAGGACACTGGTTGGAGCGTCACAGGGGGCTGGGAAGGAAATGTGTTTCTGATCCCTTCCCAAAGTGCCATGGGGCACCTTGGGGCAGGACAGTGAAGCAGGGACCTAGCCGCAGGGAGGAGAGTGGACCATGGCCTGGACACTGCTTCTGCCTACAGCCCAGAACCACTGCTGGCGCAGTCCCCGGGGACCGGAGTGCTGAACATCACGCTACCCACCCACGCCGCTCGAGTTCAGTACGAAGGGGTGGGAGGACACATTCAGGATTCCTTCCTGGGCCCCAAGAAACTGTCCACACAGCTCTGTACACAGGCCTGGGGCCAGCTGGCCACTTCCTTTGGTTGAGACTGCTGTGGGCGCCTGCCCATCTGCCCACCGTGGGCTTCCTCTAGAGGTTCCTCAGAGGAGCCGAGAGACCAAGGGCGGAACGGGAGCGGGGCTGCAGAAATGGCCATGAGATCCCCATTCTTGACAGTCACGCTCCAAGTGCCAGTCCCGCCCCCATCACAGGCTGGTCTAGCATCGGCCCACCCTGTGTGGGCCCCGGCCAGGGTCTGGCTGGTGCAGAGGACAGAGCTCACACAGACAGCTGTGCGTGCAGGCTCACCCACCTGGCCGCCTCGGCTCACACGTGAGACCTGCTCACGTGCTGTGACCCAGCCGCTGTGTGCAGCCCCCCGGGGCCTCTCTGCCAGTCCTGGAGGGAGCTGGGGCAGGCGCACGTGGGTGAGCAGGTCTGAGTTCTGGTGCTCAGGCTGAGGGTGTGCATGGTGTATCTGAGTGCCACCACTCGGGACCTCAGAGGCCTCGCCACACCTCACCAGGATAAAAGGGATTCCAAGAATGGCCTTGACTCAAGAGAGTGGGCATGGATATTCCAAGAGCCCAGCTTTAAAAAGTTCTTGAGGCCAGTCATGGTGGCTCATACCCATAATGCCAACACTTCGGGAGGCCAAGGCAGAAGGATCATTTGAGCCCAGAAGTTCAAGACCAGCCTGGGCAACATAGAGAGACCCCATCTCTACAAAAAAATTTAAAAATCAGCAGGGCAGGCCAGGTGTGGTGGCTCACACCTGTAATCCAAGCACTTTGGAGGCCAAGGCGGGCGGATCACCTGAGGTCAGGAGTTCAAGACCAGCCTGATCAAGATGGTGAAACCCCATCTTTAAAATAAAATAAAAATCAGCAGGGCGTGGTGGTGTGCACCTCAGTCCCAGCTACTTGGGAGGCCGAGGCAGGAGTGCTGCCTGAGGTTGAATGCAGTGACGTCACCACTGTGATCTCACCGCTGCCCTCCAGCCTGGGTAACAGAGAGACAACCTTGTCTTTTTTTCTTTTCTTCCAGATGGAGTTTTGCTCTTGTCACCCAGGTGGAGTGCAATGGTGTGATCTCAGCTTACTGTAACCTCCACCTCCCGGGTTCAAGCGATTCTCCTGCCTCAGCCTCCAGAGTAGCTGGGACTACAGGTGCGCATCACCATACCCCGGTAATTTTTGTATTATTAGTAGAGACAGGGTTTCACCATATTGGCCAGACTGGTCTCGAACTCCTGACCTTAGGTGATCCGCCCACCTCAGCCTCCCAAAGTGCAGGATTTACAGGAGTGAGCCACCACACCCAGCCTACCTTGTTTCAGAGAGAAAAATAGGCTGAGTGTGGTGGCTCACGCCTGTAATCCCAGAACTTCAGGAGGCTGAGGTGGGTGGATCACGCGGTCAGGAGTTCGAGACCAGTCTGGCCAATATGGTGAAACCCTGTCTCTACTAATAATACAAAAATTACCGGGGTATGGTGATGCGCACCTGTAGTCCCAGCTACTCAGGAGGCTGAGGCAGGAGAATCGCTTGAACCAGGGAGGCGGAGGTTGCAGTGAGCCAAGATCATGCCACTGCACTTCAGCCTGGGCAACAAGAATGAAACTCCATCTCAAAAGAAAAAAAAATGAGCACTTGCCAGGCATGGTGGCTCACGCCTGTAATCCCAGCACTTTGGGAGGCCGATGCGGGTGGATCACAAGGTCAGGAGTTCAAGACCAGCCTGAACAACATAGTGAAACCCCATCTCTACTAAAAATACAAAAAAAATTAGCTGGGCGTGGTGGCAGGTGCCTGTAATCCCAGCTACTCTGGAGGCTGAGGCAGGGGAATTGCTTGAACCCAGGAGGCCGAGGTTGCAGTGAGCCGAGTCTGTGCCACTGCACCCCAGCCTGGGTGCCAGAATGAGACTCCGTCTCAAAAAAAAAAAGAAAAAGAGAAAGAGTGCTTGGCACTGGGTAAGCCCTCTCTACATTAGCTGTGTGGTCAGTGTGACAAGGGTGAAACCCCAGAAGCAGGAGCCGCCTGGCCCAGAGGCAGGAGAGACAGGCGGCTTCATAGATGTGACTCCTGCGTCTGAGCCGTTAGGGCGCCCGACGGGGAGGGACCAGGATGACAGAGATGTAGAGAACAACAGAGCGCCCAGGGCGAGCCTGCCTCTGCAGACCGGGAGCAGCCCCTCACCCCGCCCCGCCTAGGGGAGCCTAGTCTGAGTTGTGAGGGGTGGGGCACAGCGCCCATTGGCTGGCCCTGCTGGCTTCAGGCTGGGGTGGCTAAATGACCCGGGGCAAGTCTCTGGCCCTGTTGGGTACTGGAACACCATACCTGCCTAAGGCAGGCAGGAAGCTGCCAGGTGAAGAAATTGAGCAGCCTGCCCCCCATCCCACCTCCAACTCCACAACAGTGCCTGGCCTAGGGAGGAGGGGGCCTTTGCTCCTCCACCCCCGCCCCCCGTCACATCTTGTGCTGCCTCCAAATCCCCACTGCCTCCACCACTGGCCAGCTGCGCCACGCCTCTCACATCCTGCCCTCCGTGCCTCTGGCACACACCCGGAAGGTGCCTTGAGCTGCTGGGGCCCTGGGGGGTTACTGTACCTGTCTCTCCCCTCCAAGCGGCCACATCCCCCATCCTCCACAGCATGGGGGCTGGTCACAGGCAGGAACGTGTGCCTTCACGCCCACCCGGCATTGGGAGCAGCACCTCCCTTTTCAGAACCCATCCCTGCGTGGCCTGCCGGCTCCCTCCAGCCTCCCAAGGTGGACCGCAGGCTGAATCATCACTCTCCCCGCCTCTGGCCTCAGGGAAGGACCATGGCAGGCTGGGGAGGCTCATCCAGGACAGGCTCCTGCTCCCTGGGCTTGTGGCCTGGGGGAGGCCAGCGCCTGGGCCCGAGGATGAGGCTAACGGAGAAGAGAACCAAGGCCGAGGCCTGGGCCCCAGACAGTTCCACAGCGCTGGGAGACCAGAGATCAGCGCTCTGGTAGCTTCTTCGAACAGGACTCGAGTTTCTGTCACTGCAGTAAAGCACCCCGACACAGCCAGGTCCCCAGCATCCGACAGCCAGCGCTGGTGCACACTGCCTCTGCGACTGCTGTGTGAAGTCCCCTCCCCATTAGCGCTCTCAGCCCCCACGACCCCTGAGGCATCATTACTCCCAATCACAAGCTCCCCGACCTCTCACCTCCAGGAAGCAGCCCTACACCCCACGCCTCTAACACAGGCTGTGGGGCTCAGCGTCCCCCAGAGCAGGGGCTCAACCTCCTTGTGCCTCTGTTTCCTCATCTGTAAAATGGGGACAAGAGGTGAAATGACCCATGTCCTGGGGCCTAGAACATGAATGTTCCAGAACATCTCATCCCACTACCCAGCCCTGAGAAAACCCTGTGGCCTGATCTTCGGGGTGGAGGGAGAGCAGAGACAGAGGTCAGGCCTGAAGCCCAGTGTGGGGTCCACGCTGCCCTGCCAGGCCAGCCCTGGAGGAAGGACAGCCTCTGCAGCTGCTTGCCTGCCCTCTGGCCCCAGGGTCCTCATTTCCAGGCCCCTCTCCTGCCACCAGTGGCAGCTCTTGGGAGTGGGTGTGGCCCCCACACCACTGTGGAGAGTGACCGTCAGCAGCATGTGTGGCTGAGTGGGCTGCAGGCCCTGGCCGGGCAAACCCGGTGCCGGAGCTGAAAGTCCTGCCGGGAGGTGGGCTCACACCTACCTCCTAGGTCCTCGATGATGTCCAGGGTGGAGCTCCACGAGAAACGCTCCACTGTCCCCAGCTCCAGCTCAGCCAGGTCGCCGGGCAGGGCCTCCAGCTCGTAAGTGCCCCGCTTCCTCCAGTAGAGAAACATGCTGAGGCCAAGGGAGGTCACTCCGCCGGGCCCGTGCCCTCCGAGGCTGGGTGGCCTAGGGACCGGATGCAGGGAGCACAGGGCTTCAGGGGGCTGCAGGGACCACTGGGGCTGGCCTCAGCGGGCAGGCGCGCCCTCCCTGGGAAGGGGAGCATGCTGGGAGCGGCTGGGGGCCTCAGAGCTGACCAATGGCCAGGGCCCCGGCCCCACACAAAGCGCCTTTCTTCCCCTCCTACAGACATTTTACAAATTTCGCCTTCCCGGCCCCCTCGGAGCCCCCGCCAAGGAGACAGGCTGGCCGTCTGGGGCCGACAGAGGCCCGGAAAAGAGTGCAATTGTTTCGTGGTCTTCTGCTAAGATAAGTTTTCAGAGAAGAAAAATGTGCTGCCCCAGGAGCAATTCCAGCTCCACACCCCTGACCTGTGACCCCGCTCCCAGCCCCAGCGGGACCTGCAGGATTTCTCAGTGAGGAATGGAAGCACCTGTGGGGAGGCTGTGGGCTGCCCAAGGATGTTTCCAGATCCTGCCTGGACCCCTCCCCAGGAAGCTCAAGGCATGTTCCCCACCTCCACTGAGCTGAGCCCCCAGGGGGTCAGAGGGCAGGAGCTGTGGGCCAGGCGCCACCCTCAGCCTGCCTGTGAGGTCCGGTCTCTGCGCTCTGGGCTCCCATGGAGGTGTCTCCCCTCTCAGGGCTGGACACACCGCATAGCCTGCCTCCTCCCTCAGATCGTGTCACCTACACCAATGGCAGCGGCAGGCATGGAGCCCCGGACAGCCAAGCCTCCAGCATCCTCAGGGGATCCTGGCTGCTCCTAAGTGGTGGGTAGTGTGCGAGAAAGTGAGAGGGCTGGGGGTGCAGAGCCCTCACAGAAAGAACCACGGGAAGAAGGAAAAGCTGGCAGACAGGCGGGGAAATGAAAAGCCATTGGTCAGTTTATCCCACAGTGCTGTCAACATTGCAAAATGTTCAAGCTAGAAAATAACAACTCAGAGCCTACTGTGGCCTCCTGTGGAGAGCCCTCTGCCATGGTGTCCCCGTGACCTGTGCCCCAGCAGGACCACTGTTGCTTTCCCCACATGGGTGGGTACTCCCTCTATGGCACAGATGAGGAAACTGAGGCTTAGCTCACAAGGAACAGAACTTGGATTTGACCCCAAGACTGTCTAGCTTCAAAGCCAACTTGGGGGCCAGGCGTGGTGGCTCACACCTGTAATCCAAGCACTTTGGAGGCCAAGGCAGGCAGATCACCTGAGGTTGGGAGTTCAAGACCAGCCTGACCAACATGGTGAAACTCTGTCTTAAAAAAAAAAAAAAAAAAAAGCCAACCTGGGGACCTGAACAAGCAGCTGGGAGAGAAGGCCAGGTGATCAGAGGGCAGTAGGGCAGCCCCTTGGAAGTCCAAACTTTAACGGGACCAAGGGCAGCTTGCACTGGGCTTCCCAGCCAGGCTCTGCTGTGCCTCCTCTGTCTGACTCCACCAGTGCCCCCCCACCAGCCTGCCAGATCTGAAGGAGCAGCACTAGGGCAGAGGCGTGGGCGGAGCCAGGGCAGAGGCATGGGCGGAGCCAGGGCAGAACTGGCTCTCCTACTAGACCAGATGCCTGGCAACAGAGACCCAAGGCCCAGGCAGAGGGAGCCGGCACAGAAGGCTCTGCTTCCGGGGGTGGTGCTGGAGAGGTCGCCCCAGGGCATGGCAGGGGGTGCTGGGGTGGCCATCCCGGCAGCCTGCACACCCCCAGCTGAGGGCTAAGGTGCCAAGAGGCAGCTTGAATAATTCGAGGCATATGCCTGCCCGCCCAGCTCCCCCCTCCCCGCCGGCATGGGGCCAGGGAAGACAAACGCAGGGCCTTGGTCTTCCATCACTGGCACCCACATGACCTGGGCCTGAGCCCACAGGAGCTGGGGGTGTCCCTGGCTCGTGTTCATGTGGCAAGTGGCCAGCATGAGGATGTCAGACTGAGGCTTGGGGAGTGGGACTATCCATGGCCTGGTCAGCTATCTCTGGTCTCAGACTCACCATAGCAGAGGCCAGGGCCAGTGGGGTGGGTCCTGGAGACTTTACCCAGCCCTGGCCCCTCTGTCTGGGCTTGGTGGGAGCCACACCTGGTTATTATTTCAGGACAGCCAGCCCCAGAGCAGCCCCACCTTGGCGTGGCAGAGACTCCTTCCTACCCTCGACTGTGGGCTAAGCACAAGGGGACACCCCCACCCCCACTGCAGTGGCCACCTGGGGAGGCCCCACTCCCAAGCATCCATCTGGGGCCTCCCAAGGGGCTGCAGCCCTGGATGCCTCGGAGAGCAGGAAGTGGGCTCTACCTCTCCATGCTGACCACACGGAGCCTCGTCTCCTGTGTTCCTTCTGTCCTCAAATGCGCCTCCAGCCTCCCACCTCCCCACCTTCGCTTGGACTGGTCCTGCTGCCCAGCTGTCCTCTTCTGTCTCCCACGCTCCTTCCCTGCAAGGCTAGGGGACCCCCCACCCAGCCTCCCGAAGCAGGAAGGCAGGAGGCTGCCTCAGTGGGTCAGGACAGGCCGCCCCAGGCCAATGAAACAGACCCCCACAGCGCTCACGGGTGCAGCACCAGCCCCTCCCTCTGAGACAGCAGCTGTCCAAGGCTTGTGGATACACCTGAGCCTTTTCCAAGGGGCTGGGGGGAACCAGGAAACAAGGCTGACCAGCAATGCCGCTGACAAACACGGGGGTCATTCTTGGTGCCTTCAGGGACAGCTGTCTGTCTCGCATTCTGCTGCATGCCCGGCCCCAGGAGGGCACTCCACTTACCATACCCCAGTGCCACACCGAGCAAGTGCTATTCACACATCACCTCCTCCCATCCACACTGTGTCCCCAGCAGCAGGTGCTACTGTCCCCACCACAGACATGGAGAAGCTGAGGCCACCACAGGCAACATGCCCAGGCCACACAGAGCAGGGCCCACCCTGCCGGCCGCACTGCCCACCCCGCTCCAGGCCTGGCCCTCCTCACCCACCCTCCAGCACCTCTGGAGTCACTGCTGGGCACAGACGGGGAGCGAGAAACCTGAGAGAGGCAGGCGGGGGCCCTCGGCTGGAGAGCTGCTCTCCCACAGCCCTAGACCTATCTCGAAGGACTCAGTCCTCTGGGAGCCTCACGGCCTCTGTACAGGAAGACCCCAGGGGAGGAGAGACAACTGGTCTGTGCCTCACATGGGCTGCCCTTGCGGCTGGGAGCTGTGGCCCTGGGCAGGGAGAGCCCAAGGTTTGCCTCTCTTCCCACCTCTGGTTCCTTTTGCACTCCACGGAGCATCCCCTGGCCTGGGGCTGGAACCAGGACCGGCAGAGGGACAGAGGCTAGAGACAAGGGCCCGCTTCACCTGGTTCCTGGCAACGGCCTTGGACATGGGGAGGAGGCAAGTCATCCGCAAACCACAGCTGTTTCCTTGAGAGCGTAAGTGCCATGTGAGGGCCCAGCAGGGACCACCCCCACAAGGTCCAGCTGAGTAAGGGGCCAAAAGAGGAAGAGAAACAGGTGGCAGGACCCAGCCATTGACCCCCACACCAGGAAGCGACGGCCACCCGGGAGATGCAGGCCCCGGGGCGCTTTCCTGCCTAAGCTCACGGCCGGGGGCTCCGTGGGTCCCTCGAACATCCCCTCTCCCTTCAGCCACCCTGGATGACCCCTTCCCACTTCTGGGGTTTCCTGAGGGCAGCCCCCACAGAGGAGGGCTTGGTTCAGGGTTAGGCTTCTGCGTCCCGAGCTGGGCAACCTCATCCATGACACTTCCCCAGATTCCACATCTGTAAAATGGGTTCAGGAGAGAGCCCCCCAGAGTGTCATCTCCACAAGAGCCTGCACGCACAGGGCTTAGCAGGGAGCCTGACGCAGGGCAAGTGCTCACCCCAAAGGGATGAAGACTTAGGGGGTTCCCTGCACCCAACAAGAGGCCCCGATCCTCCCCTTCCCAGGCAAGGCCCACTGTGGCCTCTTGTGGACCTCAAAGCCTCAGGGGCAGGTAACCACATTCCTCCCTTCCTCTCCCAGTGTCTGAGGAGGCCTGTCTGGGCCCCCAGGGCAGCCGGGGAGAGTCAACTGCATGCATGCGGGGCTGCCATGCCCAGTGCTAGGCTGCCCAGCTCTGTGAGAAGCACCCAGGTGGCCATGCTGTGGGTGAGTGCTAGGAATGTAGCCCTGCAGAGCTCCGTTATGTCATCTGGAGAGAGCGGGTGCTAGCCCTGCCCCTGCGCTCTGGCTGTCATGTCTCTGTCCCTCTGGCCAGGCCCTCCCCAAACCCTCCACAGGCCAGGTAAAAAGAAGAATCTGTCTCTGCCCTCTGGAGGCAGGAGCTGAGGACCTTCCAGCACCAATACCTGATGGTGACCCTGGGGGTGGAGGCCAGGTGGGGTGGAGGTGACCCCACCAGCCAGCAAGCAGTAGGCCAGCATCAGCCCCTGTGGGAGGGGTGAGCAGAGCCTGGTGTAGCAGGACAGCACAGACCCTTCCTCCAAATTAAACAATTCTGGGCCAGGCACAGTGGCTCACGCCTGCAATCCCAGCACTTTGGGAGGCCGAGCTGGGTGGGTCACATGACGTCAGGAGTTTTAGACCAGCCTGGCCAACATGGTGAAACCCAGTCTCTACTAAAAGTACAAAAATTAGCCAGGTGTGATGGCAGGTGCCTGTAGTCCCAGCTACTCAGGAGGCTGAGGCAGGAGAATCACTTGAACCCGGGAGGCAGAAGTTGTAGTGAGCCAAGATCACACCACTGCACTCCAGCCTCAGCGACCAAGTGAAACTGTGTCTCAAACAATCAATAAAGTAATTAATTAATTAACAATTCCGAAGGCCAGATGCGTGGGTCCAGTGCCCCAGTCCATCTGCCAGTCTTTTTGTTTGGAAGATGCCGGTGGGAACCTGGGCCACAAGCACCTGGCCAGCCTGTCCTCAAGCTTCAGCCAGGCCTCAGCGTTAGCCCCTAACACTCTCCCCACAGCCTCTGACGGGCCCCATGCCAGCCCTGGGTGCTGTGGGGTGGGGGATGGACCGAAGGGGACAGTCACCACCACCATGCAGGACAGTCACTGACTCCTCCAGCCGCGGTTTCCTCCTCTGTAAAATGGAGACAATCCTGAGCCCCTGACTAGGGTGACTGAATGAGGCTGACTGTATGAAAGTACCCCACTTGGTGCCTGGTAAGCTCAAGAGAAACGTCTGAAGAGGGCTGGAGGTCACCCAGCAGCTGCCGATGCCCACAGGAGGGATCTGAGAGGGGTCCCACACGCTCCTGAGCGGCCCAGACAGCTCTCTCTCCAGCCCTCGGGCCCCCAGGGGGTGGCACTGAGGCAAATGAGAAGGGAGACTGAGGCAGCAGGGGACGGCAGGACTCACAGAGCCAGGACCCGGCTGGCAGATCACACAGGGACTTCACCTCCAGCACAGGAGTGCACACCACAGGCTGCCCAAGTGCAGCCCCCTGCAGCCAGGCTGCACCAGCACTGCAGAGAGTGAACGTGTGACCGCCACCATGGCCTGGAGAGAGGAAAGGGGAGGGGTTCTGCTGCAGGAAGCCAGGGAAAAGGCCAGGTAGCCCGTGCTGCTCCCTTCCCTGTGCTCAGAAACAGATTCCTGCTGGGCCAGGGACCTTTCAGCCCCCTTTCCCTGGCTGTCCTTACAGTAGGGACATTAACATCTGCCAGTGCCTATGTGTCATACCGGGACCCTGGACCAAGAGCCTCATGGTGGCATCTCCTATAATCTGCTCAGCGACTGAGACTGGATTACTATGACCCCATTTTACAGAGGTGGAAGTGGAGGCTCGGAGCACCTGGACACCTGCCCACATTGCCAGAAGGGGGTGGGTGCTGCGAAAGGCTCTCTCCACCACCCTCCATACCATTGGCCGCTCCTCCATAGCCGAGATATTTGAGCTCCAAGTGGCTGTGGGGTCATCCAGGCTGGGCCAATGGTCCTTCCTGCTCCGTGCCGCTCCATGCCCCAAGCCCTGAAGCCACGTGAGCTCAGGTGAGCTTGTCCCAGCCCCAGATGTGCCCCCTGACTTGGACTCTGGGAGCCATTCAGGCCTGGACAAAACTCCCTGACCTTCAAGCCCACTGGCATGGGTCCCTCCCGGGCTACCCTGAATGCGTGGGGGGCAGCGAAGCCAGACAGTAGGCCCCTCAGCTCAGTTGGCTCGCCAGTGGGGTGGAAGGCCCAGTCACAGCCCAGCATCTGGCCAGACCATCATCACCCACCCATCCACCAGCTGCAGCCTGGGGCAGGCTGGCCACAAACCAGCTCCCACGCCATTCTAAGCTCTGCCTCCAGAATGTCTTCCAGCGCCATCAGCTCCTGCCCTGCGCTGGCCCAGCCTCAGGCCACCACTGCCTTGCGACAGCCCCCGGCTCACTCTTACCTCCTCCATGCCAGCCTCCAGAACCAGCTGGGCTCCCTGGGTTCAAATCCCAGCTCCAGCTCCTGCTGGCTGTGCCATCTCGGACAAGTTGGGCCTCAGTTTCCTCATTTATGCAGCGTAGGTCTCACAGGCCTCACGGGGTGGCCGTGGGGGTTGAATGAATTAATCCAGAAGAGTGCCCTCCACGCTCAGAGGACAATGGCCAACCATCACAGCAGAAGAACAGAACACGTCTGCAAAGGTCACTGCCTTGATTAAAAGCCTGCCCCCATCCCGCCCCCTGCACCACCATCAGACCCCGGGGCCCCACCTACCCACTGTTTCGGTGGAATTGGTAGCTCCTCCCACCGACGCCTGGATCCCGCTGTGGACACCCCCCCACTCCTTCTAGCCTGGGAGCCCTTAGAATCTAGACTCATTCTACCAGGGATGCGGGGCCCAGGCCCAGCCTTGCCCAGAGCAGGTACCAGCTAAGTGCTTGTTGATCTGAACTAGAATCAGTTTGCAATCAACCGCCTCTCACCAGGGCCGACTTCCAAGTACCTCGAGGCTTGTCCAGCTGGGCTCTGCCTCCCCCTGCGTGTCAAGGTAGCAGCGCTCTGTGGCCTTCAAGGAGGACTGTGCCCAGAGGCCAGCCCATGTGCCTGGATGCCCGCCTGGACGCAGGCCTGGTCCCCTCGGAGGAGCTGAGACTCAGGCTGAGACCCAGCGGCTGCCACCTGCCCCTGGTTCCCATCAGCGGGGGTACTGGGATTTCTCATCCAGACGTGAGGGAAGGGGTGGAAGTGAAGGCCGTTCCCCAGGCTGTGGCCAAGGCAGCGCAGTCACATTCCAGCCTCGTGGCCGGCTGCTGCCACTGCAGACTTTTAAACCTAGCCAGACAGACCGAGAATCTGGGGCCCTCTCGAGGGCCAAGTCTGACCGAGGAACGAAGGCTCCTGGGCCAGGCTCCCAACCACGGAAAAGACAGGCCGGACCTCCAGGACAGCTCGGATTTCAAACCATCCACCCCATTGTCGAAACACCGGTCCTGTTAGTTGGAAACTGTCACTGCTGTCCCTGTGGACATGCCCAGCAGAGACCCAGGCTGCTTCGGACGGGCCTTGTCTGACTGTTGGCCCACAGAGGCCGAGGCCCCTTCCCCGCTAAGCCCAGGACACAGGCCCAGCCTACAGAGGCAGTTTCTGTGCAGGGCAGCTGCTAAGTCTCACCCCGTCTCGGCATTACAGCGGATGCTGTTTCCTGAGAGCCTCCCACCTGGGCCTGGAGGGGTTCTGCCTGGATTCTGTTTATTCACATCTCAAGAAGCATAAAGCAGGGAGGCTCGCGTCTGCAATCTCAGCATTTTGGGAGGCTGAAACAGGAGGACTCCTTGACCCAGGAGTTCAAGACCAGCCTAGACAACATGGCCAAGACCTTGTCTCTAGAAAAAATTTCAAAATTAGCCAGGCATGGCCAGGCGCGGTGGCTCACGCCTGTAATCCCAGAACTTTGGGAGGCCAAGGTGGGCAGATCATGGGGTCAGGAGATTGAGACCATCCTGGCCAACATGATAAGACACCATCTCTACTAAAAATGCAAAAAAAAAATTAGCTGGGTGTGGTGGCGCACGCCTGTAGTCTCAGCTACTCAGGAGCCTGAGGCAGGAGAATCACTTGAACCCAGGAGGTAGAGGTCGCAGTGAGTCGAGATCGCACCATTGCACTCCAGTCTGGGTGACAGAGTGAGACTCTGTCTTGAAAAAAAAAAAAGAAAGAAAGAAAGAAAAGAAAAGAAAATCATACCAAATTTTGGATATAACAACAGCTACAAACAGACAATGTGCTAAATGCTTCGAACATTTAGAACCTTCAGCAGGGACTCTGCTGCCTACAGTGATGGATTCGATAAATCAGTCCCACCTTCCCATTTGGGACAACCAAAAAAGCTGGATGAAAAAATAATTTTTTTTTTTGAGGCAGTCTTGCTCTGTTGCCCACACTGGAGCGCAGTGGCGTAATCTGGGCTCACTACAACCTCCACCTGGCAGGCTCAAGTGATTCTCCTGCCTCGGCCTCCCGATTAGCTGGTTCTACAGGCGTCTGCCACCACACTCAACTAATTTTCATACTTTTAGTAGAGATGGGGTTTAACCATGTTGCCCAGGTTGGTCTCGAACTCTTGACCTCAAGTGATACGCCCACCTTGGCCCCCCAAAGTGCTGGGATTACAGGTGTGAGCCACCACACCTGGCCTGAAAAGATTCATGTTAAATCTTAAAAACGGATCGGCCTTGGTGGCTCATGCCTGTAATCCCAGCACTTTGGGAGGCCAAGGCGGGCAGATCACAAGTTCAGGAGATCGAGACCATCCTGGCCAACATGGTGACACCCCGTCTCTACTAAAAATACAAAAAAATTAGCCGGGCATGGTGGCACATGCCTGTAGCCCCAGCTACTCGAGAGGCTGAGGCAGGAGAATTGCTTGAACCCGGAGATGGAGATTGCAGTGAGCTGAGATCGCGCCACTGCATGACAACCTGGGCAACAGTGCGGGACTCCGTCTCAAAAAGAAAAAAACCAAATGGCCAGGTGCAGTGGCTCATGCCTGTAATCCCAGCACTTTGGAAGGCCAAGGCAGGTGAATCATGAGGTAAGGAGTTTGGGACCAGCCTAGCCAATATGGTGAAACCCCGTCTCTACTAAAAATACAAAAATTAGCTGGGGGTGGTGGTGCACGCCTGTAGTCCCAGCTACTGTGGAGGCCGAGGCAGAAGAATTGCTTGAACCCAGGAGGCAGAGGTTGCAGTGAGCTGAGATGGAGCCACCGCACTCTAGCCTGGGTGACAGAGAGAGACAGACTCTGTCTCAAAAAAACAAAGAAACAGTCTTAGGGAGCTAATCCCAGATGTTTCTGCCTTCAAGGCAAAAGCAAAGAGGTGGGAAGCTGAGCTTTACTTTAATGGGCTTCTGGGACTAGGAAAAGAAAGTTCAAAGTCCAGGGAACCTCAAGCCTTGAATTTGGATTGAGGTCACCCCATACTGGCAGTGCCCCTAGGCATGTGGCATAAGCCTATGAAAGCTGGCACAGTGGCTCATGACTGTAGTCAGGACAACCAAGCGGGAGGATTGCTTGAACCTGGGAGTTTGAGGTTACAGTGAACTATCATTGTGCCACTGCCCTCCATCCTGGGCGAGAGAGCAAAACCTTGTTTCAAAAAAAAAACCTTCCTCTGGACGCAGTGGCTCATGCCTGTAATCCCAGCACTTGGAGAGGCCAAGGCAGGCGAATCACAAGGTCAGGAGTTTGAGACCAGCCTGACTGACATGGTGAAACGCCGTCTCTACGAAAAATACAAAAATTAGCTGGGTGCAGTGGCAGGTGCCTGTAATCCCTGCTACTCGAGAGGCTGAGGCAGGAGAATCACTTGAACTCAGGAGGTGGAGGTTGTAGTGAGCCAAGATTTCGCCACTGCACCCCAGCCTGGGTGACAGAGTGAGAACTTGGCTCAAAAAAAAAAAAAAAAAAAAAAAAAGAAGAATCATTTGAGGCCAGAAGTTTGAAACCAGCCTGAACAACAGAGCAAGACCCTGTCCCAGCAAAAAATTTTAAAAATTAAAATGTTAAAAAGAACTATATAAGAGGGTCCTTAGAACTGGGAAATCCTTTTTTTTTAAATTAATTATTTTTTTGACACAGAATTTCCCTCCTGTTGCCCAGGCTGGAGTGCAATGTTGCGATCTCGGCTCACTGCAACCTCCACCTCCCGGGTTCAAGTGATTCTCCTGCCTCAGCCTCCGGAGTAGCTGGGACTATAGGCATGTGCCACCACGCCCGGCTAATTTTTTGTATTTTTATTAGAGACAGGGTTTCTCCATTTTGGTCAGGCTGGTCTTGAACATCTAACCTCAGGTGATCCACCGGCCTCAGCCTCTCAGAATGCTGGGATTACAGGTATGAGCCACTGTGCCCAGCCAGAAGTGGGAAATCTAACCAGAAAGATAAGCAGAGTGAATGTAGTATGCCCTCTGGACCCCACCCTCGGAAGTTCTGGAGGCATGATGTCAGAGTCCCCTGCAGCTGCCCCTACTCCTCTGCCAAGAGCTACGGCATTTCAGCAACGCAAGTGGACAAGAAGGAAATGCCTGGTGATCACGTAAGGGGACACCTGTCTAGTCATGCCCCTCACATCCCAGGGGCATGCCCACGGAAGACGGTGGCCACTTACATACTCTGCTGGTGAGAGAATAAGGGGCAGCCAGGATGACAATCTGGAAATGCCACAGTGAAATTGCTCAAGCCTTCCACCCAGCAATTCCACTTTCCTAGGAATTCCCTCTACAGTGCTCTTTCACAAATGCACAGAGATACAGGCACAAGAAGGTCCACTATGGCACCATTTGCAAGAATGAAAAACTGGGCTGGGCTTGGTGGCACACACCCAGCTACTCAGGAGGCTGAGGTGGGAGGATTGCTTGAGCCCAGGACTTTCAGAGACCAGCGTAACTGATATAGCAACACCTAGTCTCAAAAGAAAAAAGAAAAAGGTGAAAAATTAGAAACAATCCCAAAGTTCACTGTTAGAAGCACAGTTTAAAAATTCAGGCATGGCCAGGCGCAGTGGCTCACGCTTGTAATCCCAGCACTTTGGGAGGCCAAGGCAGGCAGATCATGAGGTCAGGATATCGAGACCATCCTGGCCATGGTGAAACCCTGTCTCTACTAAAATACAAAAAATTAGCTGGGTGTGATGGTGCACGCCTGTCGTCCCAGCTACTCAGGAGGCTGAGGCAGGGGAATCGCTTGAATCCGGGAGATGGAGGTTGCAGTGAGCCGAGATCGCGCCACTGCACTCCAGCCTGGTGAAACAGCAAGACTCTGTCTCAAAAAAAAAAAAAAAAAAAATTCAGGCATATTCATATATATCTTGAAGCCATTAAAAATGATGAGAAGGCTGGATACAGTGGCTCACCCTGTAATCCCAGCACTTGGGGAGGCCGAGGTGGACAGATCACCTGAGATCGGGAGTTCAACACCAGCCTAGCCAACATGGTGAAACCCCAAAGAGATTTGTAAAAATACAAAAATTAGCTGGGCATGGTGGCAGGCATCTGTAATCCAGCTACTGGGGAGGCTGAGGCAGGAGAATCGCTTGAACCCAGGAGGTAGGGGTTGCAGTGAGCCGAGATCGTGCCACGGCACTCCAGCCTGGGCTACAGACTGAGACTCCAACTCAAAAAAAGAAAAAAAGCCGGGCATGGTGGTTCACACCTGTAATCTTAGCACTTTGGGAGGCTGAGGCGGGTGGATCACCTGAGGTCAAGAGTTTGAGACCAGCCTGGCCAACATGGTGAAACCGTGTCTCTACTAAAAAATACAAAAAATGAGCCGGGCATAGTAGCACATGCCTGTAATCCCAGCTACTCGGGATACTGAGGCAGGAGAATCACTTGAACCTGGGAGGTGGACATTGCAGTGAGCCAAGATCTCACCATTGTACTCTAGCTTGGGCAACAAGAGTGAAACTCCGTCTCAGAAAAAAAGATGAGGAATGTTTTTATGTATTGACAAGGTTTTTGTACTGGCTTTTTTTTTTTTTTTTTTTTTTT
>PVKP010020531.1:0-40621 GCA_004027715.1 Plecturocebus donacophilus
TAAAACATAGATGGATCACATCACTTCTCTGCTTAAACTCCTTCGGCAGTACTCAATTACACTCAGGAGAAAATTCACCTCTTTCAACGTAGACTTCAAGGCCTTGGATGATCTTGCCCCTGTCTATCTCCCTGACTCATCTCCTGCTGCCCTTCCCTTTGGGGATGCAGGCAGGAGATTGGCCAATGTATTCCACATGATGTCTCTAAAGAGCTTACACTCTAAATGGGGCACAGGTCTAATTTAGAGAAAGCTTGTCAACAAACAGCCACCCTGCAGCTGTTTAGGTGCAAACCCAAGTGCTACGGGTAGAAAGAAATGGGGGAGCTGAGGGTGTCTTGCAGAACAGCTAGAGTAGAAGGAACCAAGACTGTTGTGTACCACTGTGCACCCAACACGTGGCATGGTGCCTGGCATAAGACGGTGGTCAATAAATACATGTGGAGCAAATGAATGACATATACAAAAAATGAAAATGAATGAGTGACCTTCCTGCCCTACTGGAGCTCACAGCCTGGTGGGGGAGGCCACCTAATAAACAAATGCTTGGTGGTAAGACATAGGATGGCAGGGTATGTTCAATGTACTCTAAAGGGTACATGGGCAGGAACTATCAACTCAGCTTAGAGAAGGGTCAGGGAAGACCTCAGACAAGAAGGTGACACTTAGCTGAGACTGAAAGGATAATTAGACATGAGTCCAGATAAGATGCAGGAGACAGGAATCTCAGGCTGAAGACGCAGTGATGCAGGTAGATGAAGCATGGGGCTCACTGCTGGTGGGGGCCACTAGAGAACCTGGCGTGACAGTGTGGAATCAAGCATCAAACTCTGTGTCACAGAGCACAGGGTTCTATGAAAGGAGAAGGTAGAGAGCACTGGTTGGCACCTAGCAGGTTGTCAGTGGATGTTGGTAGAAGGATCGTCTGCTGGATTACTAAAGGCAATGTAGAACAGATTTGGGTGGGTCTTGAAATGTAAAACCCACAGTCTAAATGGAAGGCAATATGTTAATATAGGTCACAATTAATATTGAAGAGAAGATAGTCACCAATGATGTGAATCACTCAGGAGGAGCAGAAGCCAGGTGAATAAAGAGGTACGTCAGCCGGGCATGGTGGCTCATACTTGTAATCCCAGCACTATGGGAGGCCAAGGTGCGTGGATCACTTGAGGACAGGAGTTTGAGACTAGCCTGGCCAACATGGTGAAACCCCATCTCTACTAAAAATACAAAAATTAGCTGGGATGGTGGGTGCCTGTAATCCCAATTACTCAGGAGGCTGAGGCAGGAGAATTGCTTGAACCCAGGAGGCGGAGGTTGCAGGGAGCTGAGATCGCACCATTGCACACTCTAGCCTGTGTGACAGAGCAAGACTCCATCTCGGGAAAGAAAAAAAAAAGATACTTCAAACACTCCAGCAGGCCATGCTGTCTGACCCTGCCATGATGGGTGAGAGGACGGAGAAGCAAGGGGAAGACTTCTTGACTTTTGACTTATTTGGCTGCTGTGTGGAGGCTGCCTGGGCTCTGCCTGTCCTAGCAGCTGCTGTCTCTGCATCCTGGGGGAGGTCTGGCCTTAGGAGGTGCTCCCAGGAATGCTAGTCCCCAGAAGAGGTAGCTTTGCCTGTGGTCTGCCAAGGTGAAAGCTGGGGTCTCAAACATCTGCCCCTCCTTGCTGCTTCTTTGCCCAGATACTGCAGGGACAAAATCACTGGGACTTTGCAGTCTCCAGCAGTCTGCAAGACTGGGGAATTCACACTGAGTGAAAGACTGCCTGGAAAATGTTTGTCCAGGTGGAACTGGTGACTGGGAACATTCTGGGTAATTTTGAAAGGCAGAAAGACAGAGCGGAACAGTCTTGGGGGATGTGGGAGACATGGGACAGTCCCCTTCTATGCTCTGGAGAAGGATAAAGGATGTGAATGATCTTTGGGTTTCTCTTCTTTTTAACATCCTAACCCTCCCCACACTACCCTGCATACTGCCCACATGTCTTATCCTGGTGATCATAACCGTGTCAGGGGAGGTTGAAAGCATCAATAGATAATAAAAATAGCTAAGCTTCTACTGAGCTAGCTATGGTTCTAAAGCCTTAATTGACTCATTCAGTCCCCTCCATAACTCTGAGGTGGTTCTTTTCCCATTCCCATTCTACACATGGAGACCAGGACTCAGAGAGCTGAAGCTATTTGCTCAAAGTCACACAGACAGGAAGTCTCAGAGCCAGGATTGGAAGCAGGCAGTGTGGCTCCTGAAATCACATGCTCTCGGGGTGACTCTGAGGCAGAGAGTGGAGGAAGACTCCCAAGTCTGAGGAAACCAGTGAAGGCTGTGGCCAAGAGGTAGTTGTTGAAACTGTGTTCACTGCCAGGTTGAGAGAGCCCCTGATCTGGGTGCCATGAGGATCCTGGCTCTGTTGTGTGGGTGGAATGCACTCGGGAAACACCCTACAATTGCAAAACCCTTTCTTTCTCATTAGCGTGATGGGAAAATGATCACGAATCCACAGCAACGTGAGGAATGAATGAAGGAGCATGTGCAAAGTGCCGATGCATGCAAAATAGGTGCCAATAAATGTGCTCCTTCTCTCCTGGGTAAAGTTGGCTTCGGGCCAGGCTCAGTCATCCTTTCCACAAATACATGTGGAGGAAATGGAGGGAACGGGCTGGAGCAACATGGTTGGGAGGGGGAAAATGACCCTGAGTGACCAGAAGGACCAAAACAGACCTTAACTAACCGATAAGAACCCAGTACCTGACAAATGAGAGTTATTTTCAAAGCAATTGCCTTAGGAGAATGCACTGTTGTTCCAGAGATGCTCATACTCCACCAAACACTTAGATTTTCCTCCCAGGCCAGGCCTGGTGTGATTCCCATGTCAGTGGAATGCTAGGGAAGGAGCCAGCCCTTTAGGGAAACTGAGTCTCAGAGATAGATAGGAACCACCTGCCAAAGTCACACAGCTACTCAGGGCAAGAGCAGAAGCCGGGGCTTTGATTTCTCCCCTGAAGGTCTCTCCCTCACAGGAGAGCCTCTCATCCTTCCTCACCCTCACAGGCTGCATTGGAGATAGACTATTCTGCTCTCATCTGAGGTCACGGTTTATTCAGGACTGGCTCACAGTGGCTTTGGGCTATTTTCTAAAATAACTAAACCCACCTCAGGAGGAGGAAGCTGGGGTTGTCCAAGGGAATGTTCCCATGCATCTGCCTGGCAGTGGCCTGGCTTGTAGTAGAAGCTGAGTGCCCCACAATCACCGCCAAGTGCCGGCATCCAGCATTTGCGTTTCTACAGCAGCTTCATAGAGAGAACAAGGGCCAGCCGTTTTCTAGTGGAAGAAAAGGGCTGAGACGAATATTCTTGTATTGGGAGCCTTGGGCTTTTCAGAGTTGCCCCAAAGGTTAGTGGGGTGCTCTATGGGAGTCTAAGATTCACAAGCCTTAGTCAAGGCTTGTGAAAGGTCTTCCAGCAGCGAGATCCATTCAATTCTGAAGAAATAACCCAGGAGGACTTTCAGAAACTCCTTCTCGCCGGCCCTCACCGGACTCTCCTGTGGGTTAAGGTCTGACCTTCTTTGCAGGCCGGGGTGGATTAGGTGACGCCCGACGAGCCCTGCTGACACCTGGATTCCAGCTGCTTTCGTGGCCATGTGGGGGTGCCTATGTGCGCCCCGCCACTGCGAGCGTGGGTGCCCGTGTGTGTTGCCGGTGGGAGGCGCGTGAGTGTGGCCGCGTGTGGGTGTGTTTGATGCTCCCCGGCTTGAGGCCGCGCCCGCTGCGCCCACTTGTGGCTCCTGGGAGCCGCCAGGGGGAACCGCGCCGTCACCGCCTCTGCCGAGGACGCCGCCGGATAGGAGGCTGATGACATGAGGGCGCCGTCTCCCGAGTGATGGCAGCGCGCGCTGCCTAGCCGCCTCCGCTGCTCAGCCCAGGACTCCTTACGTCAGGGTAGCTGGGTCCCCCCTCCGCGCGGGAGCCAGCGAACAGCGAGAGAGCAGAGCAGAGCAGAGCGCGCCGCGGAGCCGGGGCGCCCTCACTGCGCGCGGAGTCCAGCCGAGCCCAGCGGAGCGGAGCCGGAGCCCGACGCTGCCAGCGGACTCCCTGCCAGCGCAGGCACTCCTCGGCCGGCGCCGGACCCGCGGGGCGCCGGGTTCGTCTGGTGCGCCCCACGCCATGCACGCCCGGGGTCCGCGGCTCTCTGGAGCAGCCCCGGCGCGGTAGGCCCAGGCGCCCGGGTCCCGGCGCCTGTCGCTGAAGTAGTTGGGTGGCCGGGGCGGGGGGTCGCCACGTCGGGGACGCGGCCAGGACCCGCGGAGTCGGCCCCCGAGCGCGGGGAGCGGGGCCGCCCGCGCCGCCCCACCATTACCTCGCCGGGCGGTAAGGAGGAGCTGGTGGCGGTCGCCTCCCGGCTGTGGCAGCGGCGGCGGCGTGCCTGCCTGGCGGCCGTCGGCGTACTCCTGGCCATGGCTCTCGGGCTGCTCATCGCCGTGCCGCTGCTGCTGCAGGCGACGCCCCCAGGCGCGGCGCACTACGAGATGATGGGCACCTGCCGCATGATCTGCGACCCTTACACTGCCGCACCCGGAGGGGGGCCTGTGGGCGCGA
This sequence comes from Plecturocebus donacophilus, assembly GCA_004027715.1. Lineage (NCBI taxonomy): Eukaryota > Metazoa > Chordata > Mammalia > Primates > Pitheciidae > Plecturocebus > Plecturocebus donacophilus. The sequence goes on from PVKP010020531.1 coordinate 4,607, forward strand.
AGGCGCCGCCGCCCGGACCCAGCACCGCCGCCCTGGAAGTCATGCAGGACCTGAGCGCCAACCCTCCGCCTCCCTTCATCCAGGGACCCAAGGGCGACCCGGGGCGACCGGGCAAGCCAGGGCCGCGGGGGCCCCCTGGAGAGCCGGGCCCGCCTGGACCTAGGGGCCCTCCGGGAGAGAAGGGCGATACGGGGCGGCCCGGGCTGCCAGGGCTGCAACTGACGGCGGGCACGGCCGGCGGCGTCGGAGTGGTGGGCGGCGGGGCTGGGGGAGGTGGCGACTCCGAGGGTGAAGTGACCAGTGCGCTGAGCGCCACCTTCAGCGGCCCCAAGATCGCCTTCTATGTGGGTCTCAAGAGCCCCCACGAAGGCTATGAGGTGCTGAAGTTCGACGACGTGGTCACCAATCTCGGCAATCACTATGACCCCACCACCGGCAAGTTCAGCTGCCAGGTGCGCGGCATCTACTTCTTCACCTACCACATCCTCATGCGCGGCGGCGACGGCACCAGCATGTGGGCGGACCTCTGCAAGAACGGGCAGGTCAGTGACCCCTTTCCCCACTGGCCCCGCAAACCCTAGTCCGCCCCCTGAACCTCCCGGGGAACCAGCCTTCTTTCTCGCCACCCGCGGGCCACCGAGCGAGCCCCGGGAAGCGCGCCTCGTTGCCACATCATCTCTGCTTCCCAATGCACCGAGGCTGCGCGGACCTGGACGTAGTGCCAAATGCTGGGCCTTGAGAGCTCGGAGATCCCCATGCCCAAACAGCAGTCCTTGGCCACTTGCGTCCCCGCCTGCCTCTCCGTGGGCTTCTCGGAAACCTCAGTTCTTTGGCTCCCTCCAGGTCGCACCTTTGCCCTGCAGCCTCCTTTCCTCTTGGGCCTGGCCCCTGACAATCCCACCCTTCCACTCTGGGTCAGTGTTCATGAAGCTTTCCCTCTCCCTCTTTCCCAGACTCGCCGGCGCGAGGAGGAGGGGGGGCGCCGGGAAGGAGTTGGCTAAGTTGGAGAGAGAGCCTGGAGCTGGGGTGGGAGTGTGGACCCTGAAGCAGCAGGCGGAAGGCCCTTGCGTGGCGCGCCAGGTGCGGACCGAGCAAGGGCGCGGGAAGAGGTGCCCCGGCTCGACCGCTTCCACTGCTCGCCCCCAGGTCCGGGCCAGCGCCATCGCACAGGACGCCGACCAGAATTACGACTACGCAAGCAACAGCGTGGTGCTGCACTTGGATTCAGGGGACGAAGTGTATGTGAAGCTGGATGGCGGGAAGGCTCACGGAGGCAATAATAACAAGTACAGCACGTTCTCGGGCTTTCTTCTGTACCCGGATTAGGGGCGCGGGAGGAGGTGCGAGGTGGGGTGGCCGCAGGCCGTCCGGTCTCCGCGGGGGCGCGGCTCCTTGGCAAAGGCCACTCCCGATTCATAACACTTCCTGACATCTCCGTTGGAAAAGACACATCCTTGCTCTCCTCCCTGCCCCGCTCCTGGCCTCAGTTCGTCTGCGACTCATCACTCTCAGGGCTGTGCTCCTGGTCTCAATCCCCATCCCGGCGAGGGAGGAAGGGACACCTGAGCCCTTGGGCGGAGGCACAGACTTTGCAAACCTGATTAGACTGGACAGGCCGGGCCGGGAGCCTGCCCTCCTCAGATCGCCTCCTCCCTTCCCAGAGCCTAGAGGCGTAGGGCTCCGGGCCCTGGCCAAGGGACGTAGGCCAGAGGGAGCGTGGGCTCGCTGGAGCGTCCTTTGTGACCCGAAACACTTGTGCAGATTTCCCTGTCCATCAGCCAAAACCCCACCCGGAGCCGAATCCCAGCAAACAGAAAACGCACCTCTCCACACCGCACTCCCTCTGACTCAGACTCACCGCGATGCATTAAATTGTTTTTAGACTACGGGTTCTGTTGTCTCTATGTCAGCAAAGCCCCTGGACCAGGGCTCTAGATGTCCACCTGGGCATAATGACCTTACCTGGGCCCAGAATAGTCCTATCCATGACCTGCTCCCCAGCTGCTGCCTTGTCCCTGCCACCAGCAGTGGCCAAAAAGACACGGGGTAATGGGAGCTGCCGCCCACCCTGAGCTGGAGAGGCCGGAGGTGGGGTTGGGAGGAGGGGAGGAGGCGGAGAGGGGCGTCTGGGGAGAGTTAGAGGAAGGCCGGAGAGGAATGATGGGGTCTCCAGTCTTGGGCAACAAGAGCAACTTAGTCCCAGTATAGGGAGGAGGTCAGACGGGAGGGGCTTCTGGGGAAGGAAGGGGAAGAGGAGGCATCTATGGGAAATGGGAGGCATGAGTGACACTTGCCAGGGAGGGTTCTGTGGGATGTTTGGCTCCTAAAAGGACCTGCAGAAGTCCCTAGCAGACACACACCCACTCGAGCAGATGGTTCACTCAGCACAGACCCGTTTACTCACAGCCACCAGGGCCATAGCTCTCCAGAGAGCTGGTAAACTGAGGCAAGCCCGCAGATCGTCCAGCTTGCTGAACTCCCCTAGGGCTGTGTGGTGAGGTGGACACTACTCCTCTGGGAGGAACGCCCCTTTCCTGTGGTCTTCCCTTTCCTTAAGCGTGTGATGTGGGCGCCGGCTCTGAAGCTGAGTGTGTGTGTTTGGTGTCCCTTCAGCATTCTACACACACTCAGGTTAGGAAAACACCGCATACGGTTTTGATTCTTTTCTTTTTACTTTTTTTGTTGTCAGATCGCTGAGTTACAAAAAGGTCATGTACAAAATAACCAGAGAGCAACCAGCAACCTGTTAGTACTTACCGAGCTCATTTTGACTGGTTGTGTGAAAAGAAATGTGAGAGTGTGCCCAAAAAGGAAACCCCAGGGTGCGTGTGTGTCTGTGTAAAGCTGGAGACTGTGTGTGTATGTGTGCATATGTGTGTGCATGTGTGTATCTCCTATGTGGATATAATGTGATTGTCCTCACATAATACACATTGCACATGTACACACACTTGTATTCATAAGACCACGTCAGTGTAGTGTGTGACAATGTTCATGGCTGCCTTTCTGCCCCCAAATTGCTTTGTGCTCGACTTTAGTTCCTGGAGAATGCTGAAAGCTGTGATTCCCATTTAAAAGACAATTATACCCCCTGCCTTGAGTCCTGTTGCTGTCGCTATTTCTTTTTGCTCTTATTTTATTTGAATAATGTTTTATTGTCATTCTTTTGAATATGAGCAACGATTATGTCTACTTTGAGTCCAGGGATAAAGTGCTCTAAGAGAATGGGGGGAAATATATATACATACTACCATTACCTCCCCCAGTTCCAGACCTAATCCCAACTGCAATTCCCCACCCCAACCCACTCCCCCTGATTGTGGATCCCTAACCCAGCTGAGCCCAGGAACTGGGGAGGCCAGAGTCAGGCCCATCTACAGTTGCATAGGTATCAATTTCTGATGCTTTGTTGATTGTATCATCCAGAAATGCGATTAAAACCAAATGTCTGAGACCCAAATGAAGTCTAATTGCTATGGATCTGCAATCCCCAGCGGGTACCTAATCCTTTTTGACTTATTCCTCCCCTTCCTCCGATGAGATGGAGCTTAGACACAAAGCCCTTGGTTTAAATTTCAAAAATTAAAATTGACATGCAGTAGTGGCTTTCCTGGGAGTGGGAGGAATTTCTAAGGAGGTGCCTGAACCCAGCTTTATCCTCTGCATTAAGAAGCAATTTGTACTTCTAACAAAACCCCTGCCACTCCCCTTTGGCGAAAGGGCAGTAGAGATGCCTTGCCTGGATCTGACTGTTCACAATACTTAGACACATTTGAATCTGAGATTCCTCCATCTGTATTCCCTGGTGCAGCTGGGGATTCTTGCAATTCTAATGCCCGGGCTGCCGGAGGTGCTGCCAGAGGTGTCAGCTGCTAAGAGAATGATGGATTGATGAGGCGGCAGATGGGAGGTACTGCATGGCAGGAGCTAGCAAGTCAGGAACAGTCTCTATGCGTATGCACACCTTCCAGATCCCAGGCAGGCCCCTCATTGCCCACCAATATCCATGACACCATCATCTGTCCAGAGGACTCAATTGGAAGGGGGCAGGGTGGAGTGGGGTGGAAGACCTCCCACCATTGTCACTGATGTGGTGGCGTCAGTCTTGGAGTGCATGTGGAATGCAAGAAACCCTTTGCGACAGACACTTACCTTTGTCTCCAGGCTAGTAGGGGCTTATTGTCAAGTAGAATCATATCATGTTAGTTTAATTTCCTAATTGCTTTTGGGTTCCTTTTCTAATTATGTTCTTGGGTTGGGACTATCATACTGGCATCACCCAGAACTTGGAGAGATATTATTCTGTTCATTTGGGAGGCAGAGAATCTGGGACTTAGAGAGTCCATGACTTGCTCAAGTGCATGAAGCTTGTAAGAGTCTGAGCTGCAACTTGAACTCAGACCTACAGACTACGCCCCCGTTTGCTTGCACAGAAGGGCCAGGTCAACCTCCCAGCGTTCTCAGGCCTTTGAGAGGACAGCACATAGGTGCGGCACACTTCCCACCCCTTCCTCTGAGGTAGTGCATGGCAGCAACCTCCAGAGGGTCAGATGAAAACAGCCAGCTTCTTCTTTGGCCCAGGTAGCTCCCCCAGAGAGCACCCGAGACAGAGGCTCCCACTTCTGAGGAATCTGGCTGAAAAGCCTGACCAGTGCTGATGGCCCAGCAGGGCTTTAGGCCACCAACTCCAAATGCTCCGTTTGGACCTGTCTGTCCTGATCAGCAACTCCCCTCCTCTCCAGTCCCCTGTCCTCAGGGCCTGCTGACTACTTTCTCCTACAACAGCTCTCTCATTTCCCCTCTGGGTGACACTGGGAGGGGACCATCCTGCAGGTGCAGTTTAGTGGAGTGAGCATTGGCTCCCTCTGATTGCTGGGAGGGCACTTCCCCATTCCCAAAGCCAGCATCTATGTGACTATCATTTTCAAGACTGCCTAAGTGCATGTGATACACACCTGCCCCCGGAAATCCTGATAGAAGTTATGCCTTCTGCTACATTTCTCTCCTATCTTTGTGAGCAGATGGCTTTCTTGGGCACCTCAGACAAAACATCCAGGTCCCCCTCCGCATCAGGCCACAGTGCCACCACAGAAGGGCCACTGCACAGACTCGTTGCTCCAGACTTTTTTGATCATACAGTTCTATTGGTTAAACAGTTTTTGAGGACTGACATCCAATATATTTATTTAACTTATGAATAATTTATGTATACCACTGTCAATCTACACTTTTAAATTCTTCCATCTTTTTGTATTTCTGTCCATCAAAGGACCTGCACATTCAAGTCAGTATCTATATTGCAGCATGCAAACCAAGTTTGGAAACCAGTTTCCTTTCACTGAAACAAAAAGAGCTAGGGTCAATTCAAGGGATGTTCCCCTTCAGCTTGCCATTTCCCAGAATCTTAGGCATGAAGAGATGTTCTTTCCTGAGTCACAGGTGAAACTCTGCACTTTAATTCTTAGAATGCACAGTTTCAGTTTACGTTTTAAGAATTTATAATGCATAATTCCTCTCCCCCTTTTTAGACTGAAAATAAATAAAGTTCCCAGGTTTTCTTCTTACACCTGATTTTGGAGACGGATGTTGGTGTTGGTCCCAACTCAGTATCAGGATGGGCTGGGCAGGGAGGGTCTCCTGGAGCCCCTCTCAGTATCAGGGAGGACAAACTCGGCCGATGGAAAAGGGGAATTTTTGGGGAACGTTTTGATCTCTTGTTATTGCTATATTCTAATTCCCCTCCATGAAGGAGCATGGATCATAGCAGCAATTGAAGTATATGATATGAGAAGCAGTTTAAACATTTTATCATACTGGTTTCAAAAATACACACCGGTACATGGAATAGCGTGATGAGGCACGTGGGCCTGTCATACACTCAACACTTACCTCTCCCAGCCAAGCATAAAAAGCTGAATTTTGATTTTTTAAGACCTCACCATGTGTTAGGAATTAGTACTAGGGCACATTGGGTCCTCACCACACCCCTATGAAGTAGGTATGACTAGTCCCATTTTACAGATGAGGAGACTGAGACTCAGAGAGGTGAAGTGACTTCCCCAAAGTAAAGGCCAGGACTGCTGCCAAGGTCTGTGTGACCCCAGAGCCCAGACCCTTTAGGGAATATGGGTGGAGCAGGGAGGCGAGACCTTAAAAAGACAAACCACAATGAGGGTGCATTTCTACAAAGGAGATTCCCCATCAAGCATTCTGTGGGTGAAGCCAGTGCCAAGAGATTTTTCTGGAGGCCTTTAGAGGAAGTGCCCACCCTCTCCTAACATTGCAATCAACTGGTTTCTGGCTTCTCGCTCTCCCTTTCTGATGGTTCCATGTGCCAGTCATGTTCTTTCTCCTACTTGGAACCCTCTTTGCTACGTTAGCCCCTAGTCCTGAGGCTCAGCTGGCACATGATTTCCAGTAACCCACCCCAACCCTGGTGCTCCACGGCTTCTCTTCTTCCTGCCCTGGGGGCCAGAGAGCCCTGCCGAGAGCGTCTCTGCATGGCAGTTACGACACTGTGTAATCCCGTGTCAGGTGGTCTGTCTTCCCCATGGACTGCAGGCTTCACAGGGGTGTACCTGGTGTCTTTCAGCACTTAGCATGGTGCCCAGCACGCAGTAGGCGCTCAATAAATATTTTCAGAATGGATGGAGGGATGGAGGCATCCTGGGAGATCCTGAGAAGGTAAATCTTGAAAAGATTTTTTGACTTCACAGGGAGATCATAGGGGGCTTCCCAGCAAGTTGAATCGCTGCCTTTTAACCAACGAGTCTCCATCTACCCCTCACTCTCACTCCCAGCCCTGAGTGTGTAAGGTTTGGGTGAAAGGGGACAGATATATGCAAAAGTGCATTTATTACAAGCCTTGGGCCCCTGGTTACACCTCTAGGAGTTATCAGAAGCATCTAGTTGACACAAACTTAATGACCACTCTCATGCTGCAGCTTCTGGGCTGCTTTAGGCTCCCCGCTGGGGCCTCAGGGATGTCCCTCTGTATTCCGGAGCTGCTTGGGCAGTAGCCTCATTTCCAGTGGGGTCCCTTGGTTGGTGCTTTTGCTGTCTGGATTCTTTCATTTTCTTCAAATGAAAAACATCTTTTGAAAAATTGTTGACATAACGTGCACTAGCAAAAAATGCAAACAACATAGAGAAGGATAAAACAGAAAGCAAAAGTTCCCTCTCCTTTACTGCAATCTCCTTCCCCAGAGATAATTTGTTAACAGCTTGATTTGTACTTTTTCAGACTTTTAGAATGCCCATATGCGTGGCTCTGAACACGGAGAGCATAAAACTCTAAACACTGCTCCACACTTGGTTTCCCCTTCTTGCTCACTCCCGGACAACCGAGCGGTGCGCACAGAGCCCCTTTTTCTTTTGACCGAGGTGCATTCATTGTACTGTCGATGATGACATTTAACTGGTGAAACTAATCTTCCATCACTGGGCCTGTAAGCTGCTTCCAGCATTCCCTGGTCTAGCGGAGGAAGAGTCTCTGCTGACAGCTTCCTCTTTCACCTATGGGTTCTGCCCTCATGTGGGAAAGTCCTACTTTGTTTCCAAAGCAGTATAAACAAGGTCTTTATCCAACTTACAGATGATTCTGCCCTTGATTTCTATCTTGTGGTGTATTTCCTATACTCAATAGCCCCTCTTCTAGAACTGAGTGAATTAAAGACGGATCGACTGACTCTAGCCAGTCCAGTTTTGCCTCTGTTGGCATTGGGAGAAGGAAGGGCACTCCTGGGGGTTATATGTGTGTGGAGTGGCTCCAGTTAGGGCAGAGCCCAGTATGCTTAGAGAATGAGATATCTACCCCCCATCACACCCCACACACCTGGCTGCTGCCTATATTGAAACCTCATTAAAGATGCAATTATATCTGAGAGAGGGTGGAGGTGGCTGGAGGCAGGCACCCTGACAGTCCCCAGGATTTCCTAGGAAGAGTGGCCACCCTTGATTTTGGCCCTTGGGCAGCTGATTGGCAGAGCTGTGCTTCTCGATGGTGTGTGTTTGCTTGCCCACACAGGTCTCTGTGGGAATTAATAAGATGACCCTTCCTCCAGGCAGATGCGGTGTTTTCTGAATGCAAGGCAGGCAGGAACTCAGCTCTTATTTAGCCCCTCAGCTGTGTCCCCAGGTCCCCAGGCCTGATCTTTGCAGAATGGCTCCGTTTCCCTCTCCCTTCCTTTCTTTGCCTCCAGTTCCTATGTCCAGGGCAGGGCTCTGATGCCTCTTCCCTGCTACACTGTGCCTGACAGTGGGGGAAGGAGAGAGGGAAGGGTGGGATGTTCTGCTCTGATGCCTGGTAACTCCAGGCCAGCTGAAGAGACTGACGCAGACACCAGGCTGCCAGGCCACACTGGGCATCTGACGTGTGCCCTGCAACCAGACTGAGCAGTGGACAGCAGCAGGGTGGACCAAAATAGTCCAGCCCTTTAAAAGCAACCAGGTCACAGTGCAGAGTAAAGAAAGGAGAAAAAAAGTGAGTTTAACCATTTAAAAAAATTTGACCTGAGTCCTTTATCTGTGTTATCTTGCTTAATCTCAACAATGGAGGAAAGTGAGAGGCAGCAAGTTAAATATCTCAACAGTTCTCTCAATCACCCTGTGCGAGGATCAAAACAGAGGCATAGGGAGAGCTAGTGATTTGCTGAAAATCACACAGCAAACATCAAAGGTCCTGCTTCTAATAATCCAATTCTCTGTCTTTCCTACTGCCTGCTGGTTACCTGAGGCTTGTCATAGAACATCTCTGAGCAATGGTTTCCTCCTCCTCCTCCTCCTCTTCCTCTTCTTCATCTTCCTCTTCATCTTCTTCTTGGAGATGAAGTCTTGCTATGTTGCCCAGGCTGGCTTTCAACTCCTGGACTTAAGCAACCCTCCCACCTTGGTCTCCCAAGTTGTAACTACAGGCATGAGCCACTGCGCCTGGCACAGGATTTTCTCTTCTGTAAAATGCTACCCATACTACAAGACTAATGTGAAGAGTAAATGAGCTAATGGATGTCAGCGATGTTGATGGAAAGTGTTCCATAAAAGTTAGTTATCACCAGCATTTAAACATTTATTTTGAAAGAGTCACTTTGCCAACTATACCACCTGGCTACTTTTCTAAGTTACTGATGTTCAAAGGAACTCAACTTTGGTCTTTGAACTCGGTGGAGTCAAATCCACCTTTACCACGAATTAGCTCTGCAGTAATTTAACAGACTTTTTAACATGCTGAGCCTCTCTTTTCCCCATCTATAACATGGGACCAGTCCTCCGACCACATGGGTAGTTGGGAGGATTAATGAGATGTCATAACAGTGTGAGGCACAGAGTAAGTGCTTGAGACCTGGGGTTAGTGGGTGATGGTGGTATGAAGATAATGATTAGGGATCTCTTCATTTTCTCCTGAGCCAACGCATTTCAGGAATCATCAAACTGAGACTTCTTGGAGTGAGAAAGGGCAGGATTTTAGTGTCAGTAGCTGGCATTTATGAGCATGCCATGTGTTAGGAGCCACCAAGGTCATTTTCCAAACATCTCTACAGCCCTTTCAGTACCCTGTGAGGTGAAGATAATTGATAATTGTACCCATTTCACAGATGAGGAAGTGAGAGGCCATTTTCAATGGTGGTTATATATGTCAAAGCCAGAATTCAACTCAGTGCCTTTTCCACTCTTCATCCCTCAGTCTCCTAGAGAGGATGAGGCACAGTGGTGGCTACTTGAGCACTGGCCCTCACGAGTCCCAATACCTGCTGGGAATGCATGTGCAGGTTAAGACTGATGACTGTGCAGATCCTGGTTGGGCTCCCATGTTAGCTCCCAGGCTAATAATCCCCTGCGTCATTGGGCCTGGAGCTGTGACTAAGTCTCAGGGCTCTGCCACATGAATATGCAAACTGCCATTGACAGCCCAGCTCCATCGCAGCCTGATTTCAAATTGGCACACATAGCCCAGTGGTTCAGGGCCTCTTGCTATGCATAGCAAGAATGCCCGCTAATCCCACTAAAGCTCTCAGGTCAGGGTTGGGGAAGGGGGTGTGCTCAGCTGAGCCCACTCAGGAGGATACATTGAGAGCATGCAGTCTAGGCTGCAGCCCCTTTCAAGACCTGCCCTGCCTCCATGGGATCAATATGGAGCTTCCAAGCCCTTGGAAGGCTGATTTCTTTTTTCTTTCCCAGCTCCATGATGCATACCTGGGAAACCCAGAGGCTGCTCAAGGGCACGGAGTCCAGTGGGAGCCATCTGCTGGGCTGCAGATTGTGAAAGCCAGCTTTGCCACATGCTTCATCTAAAACCTGATTACTGGGTGCCCACTGTGTGCCCGGCACTGTGGTGGGGTGCGTGGTTTTCACCTTCTTTTAATCTGGTTGGTAACAAGAATAATAATTGTCAATGATAGCAGCAATAGTACTCCCTCCTGTGTGTCAGTTACCTACTGGGAGGTGCCTGTGACTCACATGCCCTCATTTAAAACTCCCAGAGCTCCTGCAAAATGGGTGTTATTCTTCCCGTCTCACAGCCCAGGGTACGAAGATCCGAGAAGTTAACTCACTTGTGCTCCAGCTCCACAGCTAAGAAGTGGTAGAGCCTGAGTTGCTGCCCAGGTTTGTGTGGCCACAACGCCCTTACTTTTTATACAACAGAGGTATTGCAGTGTGTCTTGATACACTCTATGTATACATGGGGAGGGGCTGACCTGATGGCTGATCTGGGCACAGGGAACCTCTATGTGGAAATGAGAGGTCCTGAGAAGGGCTGGGGTGGTCAGGAGGGCTTCCAGGAGGTGGTGGCCCATCGGTTGGGGTTTGTCGTGTAAGTTATGGTCATTAACTTTGCAAGCTCCCTAAGGAGGAGCTTGCAGTGAGACTGAGCAGAAAAGACTCACACACTTTGGAAATCCCTTGATTCCATATTCATTCTCCAAACAATTACGTAGCGCCTACAACTACACTGAACACTGCGCTGGGTCCTGAGGTACAAAATGTCCTGAGATGAGTCCCAGTCCCACATGAACTCTGTGAAGGAGAGGAGCCAGACCAGGGCCCAGGGTAGGGGATGTGCCACACAGAACAGAGAGCAGGCAGCACTCCAGAGAGCCGCTGAGTACAGGTGAAGTCAGGAGAGGAAAAACGAAGCAGTGGACATGCTTCCAGCTCTTTGAAGGGGGACCAGGAGGAGGTTGCGATGCTAGTCTGGCAGGGAGGGGACCACATAGCCTTGGGCCTGGAGATGAGCTTTCCTCAGGGAAGGGTCTCCTGGAGACTTTCTCTCTACATGTGTGTTGGGATGTGTGCGTTGGTGTGCATATGGCATGCACATACATGAAGGGAGATGTGACTTATATGTGTGATGGTGTGGGTTTATTGTGGGAGGGATGTTTGTGTGTGGGATAGAGTGTGTGTGTGTGTTGTACTGTACATACGGGGACATGACAGTGTCAATTGCAATGACTGTGTATCTGGCTCAAAAGACTCTTAGGAGTGTTTGGGTCCTTCTTACCGCTCATTGGAAAGATAGAAGAGTTTTATGCCATTGATTAGTTCCCCTTTTCCCAGCTCCCTGCCTCCAACACACGCAATAAACTTCATTGCTGACTCTCTTTGAAGTGTGTTTCGAGTTTGTATTTCGGTAGGTCAGATTGGGAGTGGGAGGTATCCAGGGCTGAGGGCTGGCTGGTGGGGGAGGCAGGGACTAGGGAGAGGAAGCATCTCAGGGCAGGGACTGGGGGTTAGGAAGGGTCCCTGGTTGCCTAAAGGACCACAGATAATGGTGTTCTGGAATCACAGATGCAGATCCCTACACATGCAGCCTCAACAACTTAACACTATCAAACCACTTGATTCTTTCTAAAGGGCTTTGGGAGCCATTCTCTCCCTCATTTGTAGTGACACGCCAGCCCCTGCACTCACCAGCATGTGGAATTACAGATAGCTCCTGTGATCCTTCCCACTGGATTTCTGCAAGGACCGTGGTCATTGGACATGTAATTATAACATCCTCATCTCCCCTCAGTAGAGGAGACTGAGGCTAAGACAAATGAAGCAACCGGTTAGGGTCACACAGCTAGTTAACAACTCTACTGAGAATGACCTCCCAGTCAGTCTTCTCTGCTTCTCAGGGCTTCTGATGGCTCAAAGTGAGGGGTCTCAATGTGGTAAACATGATGGGGGACAGAGCAAGCAGATAGATTCCTACTCCTCTATCAGGCCAGTTAGAGCAGATCACTTTCCAAGGCTGTATCCCAGCTCTCCCATAGCCTCCTGGATATATTAGCTAGAGCATCCACTCATCCATCCATTATTTATTCATCTATCTATCCATTTATCATCTGTCCATCTGTCCATCCATCCATCCACCCACCCATCCATCATCCATGCAGTCAGTGCACAGCTGCATGCCAGTCCTGTGTAGGTGCTAGGAATGAGATGATCTCTACCCAAAAAATCTCTCAGTCCAGGGGCAGAGCTTCCAGAAGCCACTGTCTACCCCTTCTTCACTTTCTCCAAACAGCCACTTACTGAGAGAGACAGGCCTAGGGTTCTTGCCTGGCTCCCCATGAGTGAGCTAGCCCAGAAAATTGCCTGACAGCCTCTGACAGGCCCAGGTGACTGGCATCAGAGAATAAGAAGCTACCCAGTGATGAGGCAGAAATCTTGAGTCAAGCTCAAGAGCTCTCCTACAAGTATGTGAGGGGCCTGGGGATCTGGCTTTTCTCTCGAAGTGCTTCCTGCAACTCCTGCAGAATGGCAAGTCTGGACCGTGCATTCCTCGTGTCCTCGTGTCTTGAGTTTGTTGCACTGTGTGCCATGTGTAGTGTTTGTCTGAGCCCTTGCTTGGCCCCTGGAACAGTTTGCACCCTCTGCTTGGCTGGCCACCCTGTGGGTGGTACCTTGCCTATGCACCCTTATTTCTGTAGGGACACTTCATGGCTTCTGCACTATAGTCAGTACCATGTTGGGAGGTCTGGATGCAGAGGGAGAAACTCACATCACAGCAGAGGGCCTGCGTCTCACTCTGTTTCTGCTGCTAAGTAACTCGTGATGGGGGCTGCTTGTGGAAATGAACAAGCAAGGTTACTGCCCAGCCCGGTGCATGTGAGGAGGCTGGCAGAGGGGAGGAGGCGCTTTCCACTCTGAGCTCTAGGACCAGAGGGCATGCCCTGAGAGCATGCCTGAGAGATTTGTGTTTGGGGAGCTGACTAACTAGTCCTCACTGCCAGCTGCCTTCTTTCATATTCCAGGACTAATGGGGCTGCCAAGTTAGGGACCCTATGGTCCAAACCCTCAAACAGCAAATAATTGTTTCCACTGTGTGAGAAGCCAGTGGTTAATGGGGGTTTTCCAGCAGCTGCAGGGGGCCAGAGGCTCAGTTAGAGTTTTCCTGATTAACTCTTCCATGTTCCTATCCAGGGAGGGATGAGGCAGAGGACGTCCGATCACCATCAAATCACAGTCATCACGCTTAGCTGCTTGCTTAGTAAACATCCATGTCTCCCTGCACTTACACAATGGCCTTCAAGTCCCAAACCCAGTGGACTGGCCTTTCATGATCTGGCCTTGCTGCCTCCCTGCCCACTGTCTCCCTCCATCCACCTCTGCAGGTAAAAGGAGATTCTTTTCTTCTCACGAGGAGGTTCCTTCTAGCCTCTATGCAGAGCCTGGACTAGGGTAAGGTGCAAAATTTAAGAGGGTGCCAAAAAACTCTCTAGTTAAGATGAATAATTCTAATGCAATATTCAAAACATCAAGATTATTGTAATCCATGACAAATAAAATATCAACATTTAATATATTTTTTAAAATTTCAGTTGCTTTTGGGGTGCAAATGGATTTTGGTTACATGGATGAATTAATTGTACAGGAGTGGAGTCTGAGGTTTTCGTGCACCTGGCACCTGAGCAGTGTATGTTGTACCCAATATGTAGATTTTTATCCTCTCCTTCTCCCTCGCTGCCCCTTTCTGAGTCTCCAGTGTCCATCATATGTATGACTGTATGCCTTTGTGCACCCATAGCTTAGCTCCCACTTACAAGTGAGAACAGGAGGCGTTTAGTTTTCCATTCCTGAGTTAATTCAGGGGATATCAATGTTCAAATAACAATGGTAACAGTCAGGATCCTTCAGAGAGGATTCTTTTTCTTTTTCTGATTTTTTTGAAGCACTTTATTGAGGTGTGATTCTTCTCATTTTATCACAGAGGGGTACCAGGTTTTGAGAGAGAAGGAAAGAAAGAGGGAATGGGGAGGACTAAGAATGTATTCGAGGAATGGAATAATCAACTGTGTTAATCTTAATAAGAGTAACTCTCTCGTTACTAAACATCCATTGTTTATTGAGCATTTACTCAGTCCCGGGCACCATGTTACAGAGTTTACACTCATAATCTCATTTTCTCCTGCAGTGGTAGGTGTGATTATGCTTCTTTCATTGATTTGGAATCTGAAGAACAGAAAGTTTGAGTGATTTGCCCAGAGACACACAGCTCTGCCAGGTGGAGCTGGAATGGAACCTGGGTCTAACTCTAAGGCCCATACTCTTCCAAGATATTATACAGCACCCCTGAGGGGCACTTCTGCTCATGCCCTTCTCCCTATACCGATAATGATGCAGACTATAACAGTAAGAAACACCTACTGGGTTCTTGCTGTGTGGCAGGAGCTTTTCCAAGTGCTTTATATGTGGTATGCATCTCATTTAATCCTCCCAACCACTGCAAAATGGTAGGAATTATCCCCATTTTGTATGTGAGAAAACTGAGACATGGAAAGGTTAAGTAACTCTCCCAAGGTCCAGCAATAGTAAGTGGGAGAAACAAGACAGCCTGTTTCCAGAGGAGCTTATGTCCTCTGCACTGAGAGTGGGATGCTCCAGATGCTGAGCTGGACCAGGACTGCCCCCGCCGTCATGCCTGGGTTGGGCAAGACATTACCAATCCCCTCTGCCTTGGCCCTGGTCCCGGGGCCACACACAGTTCCCAGGTGGGAACTCGAGCCAGCGCCTCTCCACCCACTCTTGGACTGGCACTTCAAACAGCGGCCCCCTTCCGCAGCTCCCGCTATCAACCTCGCGGAAGCCTGCCAGGGGGACAATGGAGGCATTCAGGGGCTGTTATTTATTTATTTCTCAATAAAGAAACTTCATGAATAGATGGATATTTATTCACCTAATTCACTTTTGCAAATGCAGTGTCCTTCAAAGGATGATTTGTTTGCTGAGTGGGGCTGAGGCGGGAGGTTAAAAATAGCTCCCGGCAGTACCGTATTTCTTAGTAAATCAGTGTTGATAATTTAATAATAAAATTAGTCTTACATCAGGTACCAGATAACGCTCCTTTGACATGCAAATCAAATTTAGCTTCCTACTCAATGTGGGCCATTTGTGAGGCTGCAAATTCACTAGGCTCCGTCTTTGGGGCATACATTTAGAGCTTTTCTTAGGTGGGTCAATAGAAGTGCTTCCAAAATGCCTGTCTCACTAATGTGGTCATTTGTAATATTCACTAAGTTTAAAATGTAGGCAACTGGAAGTCCCCTCACTTCAAAGTTGCCACATACAGCAGGTTGGAGAAGACGCCCCATACACTCCTGTCCAGTTTAGGGAGATGGCTCTAAATCACTTTGAATTTTGGGGCAGAAAGGCTATCTCCTCCAGCATGTCTTTTATTTCCTCTTAATGGAGCTTTCCTGGCCATCTACAGCTTGCCAAGCCCTGTAGTAAGTTCCGGGGAAGCAGAGGTGATTTAGATGCTGCCTTTAAGGAGCTCACACATGGTCTGGTAGAGGGACAGTCACATTGAGGGGCATGATGGTGTGAAGACAAAGGGACAAGCACGTATAAAATCTAGGGAAGCACAGCAGAAGAAAGGGCCAACATCATTGTGAAAAAGAGAACACACAATCTAGGAAGGCTTGTCCCCAAAAATGAAATCCACACTGAGTTTTGCAGGACAAATAGAAGTTCTCCAGGTAATTGAGTAGCAGTTAGGGGCACTGACCAGGGCATTTCAGGCAAAAGAATTGGTATATTCAAAGGTGTGGAGGCATGAGACTGGGTACAGTATAGAGAAGTTAACATTGTTTCATTTTTGTAGCCAAAGGCTAGCAAGGCAGAGACTGGAAAGTCCAGTAGGGCCATATGAACTTGTGTGACCTGTGAGAGAGCTGAGATGTTCATCTGAAGCAATGGGGAACCACTGATGGGTTGGAAGCCGGGGAGAGGTGGGGCTGGATGTTCTTGCCGAAAGATCTTCAGGACGTGGTATGGAGCATCCATGGAGGAGGGGAGGATGGTTCCCTTCCCGCTAAGGAATGAGCACCACGTTTCCTACAGGGCAAGTGGGATTCTCTGTGAGTGCTGCAGGACACAGGGGCTAAGAAACAAATAGGAACCAAAGAACACAGATGGGAAGAACTGGAGAGGAGGAGCTGCCCCAGAAAGAGCTGACCGGGGAATGGGAGCTTCCTACCTGGGCCCGCTGGGTGGGAATTTCAGGTCTCACTCACCCATAGGCATTCAACAAGCCCCCTATATATATGACATATGCACGTTACAAGCCTTTCCCACAGGGGCCATGTAATTTTATCCAGTCTACAGCCTTCTGAGATTGGCAGGGTGGGCTCCATAATTCCCATTTTATAGACGAGAAAATGGAGGCTCAGAGAGGTGAAGTGACCTGCTCAAGCTAGAAAATAGCAGAATGGGGACTCCAGATCAAGCCTTGATTTCCAGTCTAGACTCTGGGGGCGTAATTCTCATTTCAATGAGTTGAGTACCTATGATGATTCTCATTTTATACATGCAGAATGGGAGACAGAGTTAGAGTGACTTGCTCAAGATCATGTAGCTAGCAAGGCCTGAACTCAGTTCCATTGTCCTGAAGCCCACTCATTCATTCATTCATTCATGGCATTATCTCTGCTGTCCAGCACTGCCCATCTCTATGGCCTCTTCTTTCCACTGTTCCAGGTGCACTGGCCTCCCTGACATTTCACAGCTAAGCAAGGGTTCTCCTGCTCAGGGCCTGCTCTTGCTGCTGCTATCTCTGGAATATTCTTTCCCCAGGTACTACCACGGCTCCCCACTTACTTTACTCAGGTCTCCACTGACACAGCACCTCAAAGAAGCCTGCCCTCACCTCCTCATCTCTCATAGCACATGCTATTGCTCCAACCCCTTCCCTGGCTTTAGTTCTCTTTACAGCCCTTACTCCCGCACTGCTATTTCTTCATTTGGTTAAAGTCCATCTTCCTACTAGAGCGGAAGTTCCTGGAGGGCAAGGAGTTTGCATCTACATTTAGCATTTTATTTCCGTCTACTTGTAGAGGAGACCCTTCATAAGTGCTTGTGGAGGGAATGCATATGGAGTGCCCCTGGAGGTATGACGCTGTTCTGGGATATCGTAGGAACTGTGTGTACGAGGAACTGGTTTCCGATGTGCTGGAGACACAGGCTAGTTGTCCCTCCCCACATGCCAATGTGAAAAAGGTTGGATCAACGTATAGTACATAAGGGGTTTACTCACAGATTGTGAGCACTCTGGAGTGATTTCAGTGCAACAGTAGCTGGAAGTAGAGGAAGGGAAATATATGGCGAATTTGGCTATGACAGCTTGACTCACACGTGGTAGGCTTAGATATGTTTTAGCACAAATGCACAGCCTCAACAAACACAGAGAGGATACACAGATTGCACCTAAGAAAACAGAAGACCAACCTTCATTCCAAACACTGTAGAATCTGTTTGTGTGTACAGTTCCGAGTCTCAGTTTATCCAGCAACAAAGTGGGTGGGAACTTCCCAGTTCAGTTTAGATCAGGAAGCTTGCTGTTTCTGTCACTCCTTTGAAAGGAAGTCAAATTGTCTGAAATTTCCATTTCTTTTTTTCCCTGTATTGTTATCTCTACGGAGAGCTCTAGTTCTCTGTTGGAATGAGTGGTGGTGAAATCCTCCCCCACACTTCCAGAGTAGTGAGGACCTTGGGTTTGAGGCCCCTTCTGGCCCCGGAGTCACAGTGGAGGGGCACATGAGCCAGCCCAGGCACAGGCAGATCTGCAGTCCTGAGAGCTGGCTCCAGTCAATGCACTTACATGACGGGTACGTCCTATTCTCTAATAAAAGGGCTTTTAAGAAAAATACAGAAATGCTTAGGAGAAAGTTAAGGGGAAAGAAAGCAAGGCAATGGAATTGTTCACACTCCATCAGTGCCTAAGAAGAAGAGCCGGTTTCAATGACGCAATCTTCCAGGTATTAGGATGGCGAGTGTGGAGGGGGATGCCAGCCTCTCCACCACACACCGCTCCCACCCTCATACTAGAAACCTCTGTTCCCAGTCCTCTGCCCAGCTCCATTCAGCAGTTCAACTGCCTTTCCAATGTCAACAAACTCAAAACGAAGGCATGAATCCCCCTCACCCAGGGATGATAGCCAGCTGGCCATATTGTTTGGTTAAGATATTTATGTATTTTATTTAAATACTTCCATATTGATTAATGAATAGCCAATGCCCTAAGTCACCCCAAAGCTGCCTTTGCCTCTCCCCCAGGACCCCTTGACCTCCTTGTGCTGCAGCAGCTAAAGGGTTAACCATAGGCACAATCCCGGGTCCTTGAGGTCCCTGCTCCTGCTCTGAGTCTCTTCTGATTGGCCAGTACCAATGGCCTCAGGTTTCTAAGTACATTGAATATTCCCCTGCTTCCAATTCCTCACTCACACTCACAACCTCCTCCTCCTCTCCAGTGCACGCAATGCCACCCAGATGCCCAGGTGAACAGCATGATCGTGTACCTCACTTTTCACACATGGCAGACCCAGCGCCCTGCATCAGCTCCAAGACTCCATGACAACGGGCACCATGCTTGCTTGTTCACCCGACCACTGCAGAATCCACAGCCCACAGCCTGGCATTCAGTGAATGTCTAATAAATGGCACACTCTAGTGGGTGAATAATGCTCCCAAAGATGTCCATGTTCTTATTCCTGGAAAACCAGAGCCTGTAAATGTCACTTAATAGGAAAAAAGGGACTTTGCAGATGTGACTAAGTTAAGAATTTGAGATGAGATTACCCAGGGTTATCCAGGTGGGTACAATACCATCACTAGAATCCTTATAAGAAGGAGGCAGAGGGAGATTTGACACACAAGAGAAAGCCATGTGACCAGGAAGCCAGAGATTAGAGTGAGACAGCTATGAGCCGGGCATTCAGCAAGGAGCAGAGGCTCCTGTGGGGCCTAGTAAAGAAACCAGCCCTGCCCACACCTGGCTTTTAGCCCCATAAAACTCAGTTCAGACTTCCAGCCTCCAGAACTATATGAGTTTCTATTTCTTTAAGCCACCAAGTCTGTGAGCACAGCAATAGGAAATTAGCATACACACACAACTCATCTCAACCATCCAGTAAGTCCTGGTAGTTCCTGAAACCGTGGCTAAGAAAATGGCTCAGGATTGCGGCCCATGGCCTCCGGGTAGTGCAAAACTAGTTGTGTTCCTCCCACCCCCTCACTATCCTTTAAGATTCATTAAGAACTCCCTGTTATTACCTCCAAGGTAAAGGTCTAAGTCATTTAGCTGGTACATAGGTCCTTGTGACCTTCCCCTACGGACCCTTCCATCCTTTTTTTAATTAAACAAATTTTTTTGAGACAGGATCTTGCTTTGTCTAGGCACTGGAGTGCAGTGGCGCAATTACGGCTCACTGCAGCCTCGAACTCCTGGGCTCAATAGATCCTCCGGCCTTAGCCTGCAAGTAGCTGGGACTACAGGCGCACGCCGCCACACCTGGCTAATTTTTGCATTTTTTGTAGAGACAGGGTTTCACTATGTTGCCCAGGTGGGCCTTTAACTCCTGGGCTCAAGTGATCCTCCAACCTCAGCCTCCAAAAGTGCTGGGATTATAGGCATGAGCCACCGCACTGGGGCCCTTCCATCCTTCTTTTCCCCAACCTCCAACACTCCCACGTGTCAGTCAGGCCAAAGCAACAACATTTCCATTTTCCTGGCATTCATGCCACACCATCGTTCTTCAGTGCCTTTGTTCCAAGCCAGCTACTCCTGCTTGGACAGCCTTACCCTCTTCCCTTGCTCACCTTCTGTTTGTCCTTCAGGAAGCCTTCCTTGCTAGTCACAGGGCTGGATTCCATTCTCGCTCCCATAGCCCTTCAACCTCAATGCTGATCACACTGCATTCACTCCGTCTGTGTCTCCCACCTTCTGGAGGCCAGCGCTCCCCAGTGTTGAGAAAGATTGAGGCCTGTGTGGGTGACGGAGGCCTTCCACCTGCGCTCTCTGGCCACTGTGGCTGACCTGAGCAGCTCTCACCCGAGGAGGAGAAGCTCACGCCCACTTGACCACAGCTGGGACTTGTGACCGATGCTCCATAAATCGTGGCTAGGTGGCTTCCATCCATCCAGGGCAGTGCAGCAGGTGTGGAAGCCTGAGGTCTGTCCTGCCCTGCTGGGGGTCCTCCTGTGTGGCAGGAAGAGGGAGACCTGGCTCTCCCAACTCTGTTTGTCCATTCCTGCAGAGTGCTGACATTTTAGTTACAAGCTGGATAGAACATATTTTTCATTTTGCCTGTTTCTTCCATAATTCCATGGAGATTTTTTTAAAGTATCAGACTTTCCGAAGCTAATATCTGTAAGCAAATGGGGGGAAGGGAATGTTCCTTTTTATTTTTCTTTACTGGAAATAGCTTTTGTGATTGTTTTTCTGGCTAATAAAAGTCCTACATGTTTACTGGAGAAAATTCAGACACCTTGGGAATGATACTGCTTTGAGGGAGGAAAGGTCACCAGCACGACCTGCTTCTTCCTCTCTCCAAACCAGCCCCTGCTTCTGGTCCCCCATGAGCCTCCCAGTGCTGGCCCCTGCAGCTCTGAGTCTTCAGTGTCCTGGGTTCCATGGCCCTTCTCGCAAACGCCCTTACACTTATGTTGTTCCCTCCATCCCCGTGGCCGTCGCCCTCTGCCGGGCTCCCAGTTTTCACTCACTCCAATGTCAGCAGTAGCTCCCGCTTTCTTTTCTTCTCCTCTAGTTTTCCACTACCCCAACCTGTCTGGCTCACAGCACCAGGCGCCACCTTAGCACTGCCCCTTCCTTTCCTCAGGGGGCCCCCATCTGTTGCCCTACAGAGGTGTATCCACCAGTTCCATAGTCCCATCTCTAGGGCACCAGCCCCCCGCCACCGGCCCGGGATGCCTTACCACCCTCCCCAACATCACCCCCTCTCTACCCATACTGTCTTTCCCTTGGTCTTTGGGATGGGCTCCCTGGGCTCTGTGATACTGAACTTTACAGCCCTGGGGTGCCTTCTGTATTTAAGAAGCACCTGGGGTACCTTCTGTATTTCTGGTGACACAGAGCTAGAAGTGGAGGTTGCCTCATGATAGGTAAAGAGGGGAAGGGTGGGGGGTGGAGGTGAGAAATCCGGGAGGGAGGAGGGCCTGGGATGTGAGGCAGGCTTTGACGGAGAAGAGCGAAGACCCCCCCAGTCTCCTATTTGTACAACCTAAAGGGCCATGGGCAGGGACAGAGCGGACCCCAGGAGGCCAAAAACTGATGAGTCACCAAAGAGGAGGGCACAGGCACCACCCAGCTGGCCGGGAAGGAGAGATGCTCTCACCGTCTGCACCAGGGGTAGGAAGTGTCCTGCAGAGGAAGCAGGCCTGAGGGCGTTCCCAAGAAGCACCTGCCTGCAGCCTGCCACATGGTCATCAGCCAGGCTGCTGGGCTCGTGCAGCCCTATCCCAGCCCAGCTTGAGCATTCAGTGTCCAGTCCTGAGTACATGCTGCATACTGCAGCCATGCTAGTGCTTGTGGGCTACCTACAGGAGAGGGAGAAAAGAGCTCACATGTATTCCATCCTTCAGTGTGCTAAATGATCTCCTTCTTACATGTGAACAAACCAAGGCAAAGCAAGGTTGTGATCTGTCCAAAGGCCCAAAGTGAATAAAGGCAGAACGAAGTTCAAGCCCGTGCCTTTCTTTCTCCTACCCCATAGAAAGGCAAAGTCCGAGGCCTCAGGGTCTGATGATGGATCCAGGAGCAGACCCTGGGTGCTCCTGTCATGAAATCCCTGGTGGGGCTGTGCCTGTCACCCTCAAGACAGCCAGCGAGTGTGACTGGCTCAGGGAGTAGAGCTGACTGCAGGGAACTTACACCTGGGGGCATAGAATATGTTGATAATTTTATCCAGGAACACAGAGAAACAGCTTTGAGCTGGGGAGAGGGGGTGGGAGGGGCACGGGAAAGGGCCTCAGGCTGGGTGTCAGGAGGCCTTGATGCTGCCACTAACTCTATGAGGCTGGGGAGAAGGGATGGGCGGTGGGTGGTCTCTAGCCATGGATCAGCTGCTTGGGGATGAATGGGGATGAGGGGCACCCCTGCCCCATGACCTCCATACAATGAGGTGTTGGACCAGATGAGCTGGAAGGGTCCATCTACTTCTGACAGCCAAGATTCCCAGATTATGAGGCAGCCACAGTTCCATGGCACAGCAGGAAGAGGCATCTGTCAGTTCCCGCTGCCTCCACTGGACCTGGACAGCCCCCAGTGCACAGTAGGTATTCACAGAGAGAATGAATCAAAGAAGGGATTGAATGAGTGAGCACACCCTAAGCTGCAAGTTCCAGAATCTGGATAGAAAGTAGGGAGCGGGTGAGAAAAGCCACTGATGGTCTGTGGAGCCTGTGTGCTGCCTGCCCAGACGAACGTGGCTGAAGCCAAGATTTGGGAGAGAAGGGGAGGAGGAACTACTTAACCTCTGTCTTAATGCTGTAAATCCAGACAGGGAGATTTTAATTACTTAGCTTTGGGTGGTTTTATTTTTCAATTAAAGTCATCAAGTTAGCATTCAGAAATGAGTGCCCCTATTAGGATATGGCAGCACAAAGACTCCTGCTCCAAATGCTGAATGGAAGCTGTCCAGGGAGGGTGGGTGGTGGGGAGTGCACTTCAGTAAGGAATAAGGCCCCGGAGGCCACTGTCCTTACCCCACCCCTGGACTGAACTGGTGCTCCCAGCCTTGGTAGGAGGCACAGCCAGAGGCTTCTGGGGATGGGGCGGGTGCTCCCCGAGGCTTCTGCTTCCTCTCATCCACTGCCTGATGCAATAGAGTTCCTCCAGGCTCAGACTGCGGGGCATCAGCTCAAACCACAGGACCAGGAATCATGGAGCCCACAACAGGCTGGTGGCCACCGTAGGGGCTCAGCTGGTGTTTGTGAAATTGGAGTGCAGGTGGAAAGGGGCCATGGGGCTGGGGAGCTGGAATGAGGTCTGTGGTCTGGGCTCCTCAGCCCTTGGTCACAGAGAGACCCTGACCCAGGAAACAGTTTTCTGGGAGGGACTCTGGCTGCTTCCACTCAGACCTTCCCAGAGTCTACGGTGGGAGAGAGAGCGATGGGGAGAAGGAAACTGGTTGCCAGTCTTGACCACTGTGGGTGGCCTTTGGCCACGAGGCAACTGCTTTTCAGCAAATTCTCACCGGAGAACCAGCAGCCCTACGCAGCCCCACAAAGGGGCAGAAAAGAAGAACAGGAGAATGCAGGAGGCCACTGGCCATCTCCAGAGGATGACACTGATCCTCCTCTTCCTCCTGGAAACTGAGGTGTCAGAGAAGAACATCAGTGCTATGGACTGAATCACGTTCCTCCCCAAAGTCATAAGTTTGTAATTCTCCCAATGTGACTGTATCTGGAGATAAGGGTTATAAAGGGATAATTAAGTTTCAATGAGATCAGAATGGTGGGGCCATGATCCTACAGGATTAGTGCCACTATAGGAAGAGACAAGCGTGTCATACTAGTTAAGAGTTACTAGTCTCTCACACTCTCTCTGCCATGTGAGGACACAGTGAGAAGACTGTCATCTGCACAACAGGAAAAGGATCCCTTGCCAGAAATGTACCTCAATTTGGACTTTCCAGCCTCTAGAGCTGTGAGAAAATGTCTGCTGTGTAAGCCACCCAGTCTGTGGCATTTTATTGTGGCAGCCAGAATGGACTAAGCCAATCAGTGACATTTTTCACAGTGCCACAAGCTTCCACTGCCAAAGCACCCTCCTCCCCACAGCGCTGGGAGGAGGCTGAGTGCTGATGTGCACTGACCGGGCATGGACAAGCAGGAAGTGTCAGGGACAGGACCGGAGTCCAGGCGAGTCTTGCCATTTCCAAGGCAGTGCCTGAACAACTGTGCCGCTGCTGAAGATACTGCGGATGGTCATGCTGGCGGCTAGTTCTCTTGCAACCTGATGGAACAAAATGGAACTGGGTATCGAATAAGAAGGAAACCAAGGGTCAAGAACAAAACAAGCTCAACAAAGCTTCGGAAGCATTCATGGGAGGCCACTCTCCAGGCGTTCTAAGGGGGATAATCCAGCTGGGACTCACCAGGTACCACTCAGTTTCCTTGCACTCTCTCAGGCCCTGGAATCAATGTCTGTGATTTGATCCTGGAGGAAGAGGACACAGATGCAGAGTGGGGAACCCAGGATCCCTCGCATCTTGAACTCTGCTCTAGTCGGGATCTGAGGTGGTCTGCAGCCCTTCCAGCCAACCAGCCCAGGAAACACCCTCCCATGCAGGCTTCTATCTGCTCAGCCTGGCTGCCTTCCTGTGCACAGGGCGGCCACATGGAGCCTTTTCTGTGATTCCACAGACACTTGGCTGAGACAACAAGGCCCATCCGTGTCCCAGAGATGAGCGTCTCACACCAGCTAAGGGACAGGCTGCGAGAAGACCAAAGTGAATGGAAATGTGTCCCAGTGATCCTGGGGTTCATGCCAGTATGTAAATAGCACAACATCAGCATATTTTTTTTCCTGAGAGAGTATCTGAAGAAGTTTACACTAATGTAACGTGTCATCTTTTCTGGGAGCCATCTTTGAGATCAGAAGCCTCGGCTGGGCATCCACTCAACACTACGAGGCTGATTAAGCAAATGTCAGGAACTGAGATGATGATATTAGGCAAGTAGGGGATTTGGATTTGGCTGATGAGGAAGATTTAGGCCCGGGAGAGAGCAGCCCCCTGACTGCTTCCAGGTGGTCTTGTGTTGTGCAGTGAACCCTAAGTGATCCAGAGGCTGGCCTCCAGTGCCAGGTCTGGAACTTGCTTGCTGTGCAACTTAGACTAAACAATTGCCCTCCCTGAGCCCACACTCCTCACGTAGAGGGGAATTAGATGTCTCTAAAATATCTTCAAAGATCTGTCTCCCCAAATCACTAATATTCAATGTGGCTATGCTGTACAGAGTTTTATAGCATGCTTTTTCTTAAATTATGTTTTTTGAAATGGGTATCTCCATTTTCCATACATGCTAACCAATGATTAATTGGCCTTTGGGGGGAAGATATGGGACTTTGTTCTTTTTCTTTTAATTATCCCATTCACAGCTATGTTCCATCCACTGAGCAGGGACAGCTGTAGTCTTCCAGGCTGTGTCATGGACAAGATACTTGATAAGAGCCACTGCGTGGATCAGAATAATCAGCGTAAAGAGAATGGGCTTTGGCCTCAGACAGAGCTGGTTTGAATGCACATCCCACTGCTGCATGACTGTGTGGCTGTGGGCAGGATACTAAACCTTAGAGAACCTCCACTTCCTGTGTATAAAATGGAATGAGTATCAGCCGCCTCGTGGGAGTGCTAGAGTAGATGAAATGACACAGAAGCACCTGTGTCAGTGGGCATGGAGCAGTGCTGACCACACAATGGCAGAGCACGTGCCATTCCTGCTATTCAGCCTCCTGTCACTCATTCTTTATACGTTCACCCTGTCCTCCCAAATAGAGTCTCAGATCCTCCTCGCAGGCATCAATGGTGCCAGGGGCCTCCTGAAGACTTTCATGTTGCCCAGCAAACAGCCTTGCAGATGTAAATGTTGATTTGCCCTTTGTCTTGGTACTGGCACAGTGGGACTCTTGGGACACCTGACTGCCCACGAGCGTCATTCCCGTTCTTCTCAATCCATGGAGTCCCTTCTCCAAGTACCTCAGCAGTCACCCTGGTATTGACAAACACTGTCCTAGCTCTCGAGCATTCATTTTAAAAACACTAAGCAATGAATTAGAGTGCTCACTTGTACTTTTTTTTTTTTTACTTTTCTTTTAGTTTTTCTTTTTGTAAATAAGAGTAACACCTGGGTCAGTATGAAAAAATTCAAGTACAGATGTATACAGAATGAAAGACAAACACCCTTTTGTACCCTCTCCCAGCCCATTCCTAGCCCCAGAGGTGACCACAGTTAATAAATATGCCTTTAGTTCGCCAGCTTTTTCTCTACATATCACAAATGATCTATGTAACATGTAACACATACATGTAAAAGTTTTATACATGTAAAAACTCTTACATGTAAAAGTTATGGAAACTTATACATGTAAAAGTTTTCTAGAAAGATAAATGAGAATATTTTCTGAGACCTAATTGTTTTACTTAAAATGTTTCTCATGCCAGATATATTGCTTTTTAAAAAACTGATTATATTTTTACATGATCATGGAGTAAAGTGGACTTTCTTTGGGGTGCAGTGCTGTGAATTTTAATATGTGTGTAGATTTGTGTGACCACTGTTCCCACCACAGTCAGGACACAGATCAAGGTTAGTCGCCTGACCCCGGGCAATGCAGTGTCTGTAGGTCTCAGCTTCCTCATCTGTGACATTAGCATTATCCACAGCTCCCTCCTCTACCCATAATACCCTCCTCGTTTCTGGGGACTTCTCTGAGTCCAAACACTGTCAACCTGGTGTGAGCCAAACACACCCTGGCTTGAACTCTGCCACTGCCACGCACAAGCTGAGAGACACGGGCAGGCATCTGAACCTCCCCGAGCCTCTGAGTTTTCTTCTTGAAAATGAACGTGGTACCACAAGCCTTGAAGGGCTGCATGGGGTTTAGACATATCATATACAAAATGCTTGGCATAGCAACAGGCTCACAGGAGGGGCTCAACCCTTGGTAGTTACCATTGTGAACTATAAGTGGAGCGGCTGGTGCACAGCAAATGCACAGGAAATGGTAACAAAATTGGATCAAATGGAGATAGCTGGAGTTTGTTCTGGCGTCTGAGTCCCAGGAATGCTGAGGGTCTTTAGGGCGGATGCCCTGACCAATGTTTCCAAGAGGGCCCTGCACTTGACCAGGAGGGTAAGACGGAGGACAGCAGGAGCCAAGGGATCTGATGCAGAGATTTTGGTGTCGTTCCTCCTTGATCACCTCTACACCTTTGTGAGGCAGCGTCCCAGGGCTCAGCTCTTGAAATATGAGACAGTCAGGCCTTTCTGATCACAGCCAATTGTGTCCTCAGGCTCAGGCCTTCAAGCTGCAGGTCGCCTCTCTTTGTGGGCAGCGTGGCAGAAGGAGCAGCCTCTTAAATATTGAATCACCCCTCCCCGGCCCCACTCCTGCCTGATTTGACTGAGGGCCCAAGATTTAAGTTTGTTTAATAACCTCCTGACACTAAACAAACAACCTTGCAAAAGGAGTAATTTGCAAGGCAGAAAGAAAACAAATAAGTTGCAAGGACACCGCACGGCAGCGGCCACGCTGATTACATTCTGGGGGCTTCCTAAGTCCGACATCACCCGAAAGCATATAGATCTTGGCTCCTCTCCACTCTGGGAAGACTTCAAAAACATGGGCAGGGGAAACTTTGCATTAGGCCTATGGTGATGGTGCATCATTAGAATTCTGGGGGCATATTAAATGCCATCTAGTTGCTAACACGATGCATCATTTTCTGCTAAATAATTGATCACGGTGCAGAGATTGTGTTTGTGGAGTTTAAAAAAGTGATTAGAGCAGGGAACATTTCTAGGAGGCAAGTTGCATCTGTAACCTAGAGCCCGTTCCATGTACACCTTCCTGGGGGGTCCTAGGGCATTGAGGGTTCTTGCCACACTGGAGCTGGGGTGCGGTGTGAGACTGCTGACACAGCAGGACGAAGGGTGGCAGCGGGCAGTGACAATGGCCTGATTCAAGGCTGACAAGGATCAAGATAGAAGAACCCTTGTAATGGCCTATGGGGCTGTAACAGCCTTCCTCCCTACTAGGGGAATTGTGGAAGGCAAGGGTCCTGTCCAGGGAGAGAACAAATGCTGCACCCCTCCCATGGTCCCATGGCCAAGTGGCATCTCCCAGTGCCATGAAAGCAGTCTGGTCCTGAGAAGAGCTTGTCTTAGGACACTCCAATTTTTTTTTTTTTTATCTGCCCAATTTTCCTCTAAAGGTACTCTCTTTCCCTCTTCCTATAAGGATGTCAGATATAGGATGTGTGTGAAAAGATGTGCATCCTGGTATGAGGGACAAGCAGACAGTTCAGACCCTGTCAAGTTGGAGGAGGGGAGAGTTTGATGAGGGCTGTGGGTGCGTTAGGAAAGTAGAAGTGCTGAGATTTCAGCGGTTCATTGAAATAGCAAGTGGAAAGTCTGCTACGTAGTAATAAGGCACAATACTATTTCTGGAATAAATGGCATAGCCGTAAGCAAGGAGTCCAGGCTTACACATTATTGACTTGTGTATCCTTGAGCAAAACTCGAAGGCTCAGTTTCCCCATCTGAAAACCACATGCTTCTCTGTGTGTGTGGGGGAGGAGGGGTTGTTCACTCATGTGATCATTTCTTTCTTTTCCTTTTTTTTTTTTTTTTGACACAGAGTCTTGCTCTGTTGCCCAGGCTGGAGTGTAGTGGCATGATCTTGGCTCACTGCAACTTCTGCCTTCCAGGTTCAAGAGATTTTCCTGCCTTAGCCACCTCTCCAATAGCTGGGATTACAGGTGCCCATCACCATGCCTGACTAACTTTTTTTGTATTCTTGGTAGAGACGGGGTTTCTCCATGTTGGCCAGGCTGGTCTCAAACTCCTGACTGCAGATGATCCTCCCACCTTGACTTCCCAAAGTGCTGGGATTACAGGCTTGAGACACGGTGCCCAGCCCTCTTGTGATCATTTCTAAGGGTCCCTCTGACCCTGATACTCTGGGATTCTACATCAGCTATTTTCATCCCTGACTGTACATTGGAATCTCCTGAGGACCTTTAAAAATACAGTTGCTGGGGCCCAACCCCTAGAGCATCTGATTCAATGGGTCTGGCATCTGTCCTCTGCAGGTCTGTCCCTGTAATTCTGATGTGCAGCCAGGGACAGAAGCTCTTTCCTCAGGAGAGGAATGGGTGGTGTTAAAGTCAGCACAGCTCCGGACCAACTTGCTCTGGCCACGTGAGAAGGCCCCAAACTCTGGAGAAAGTAGGGAAAGATAATCAACGGCAGAGATAGTTTCCCAGCTGCTACAGAGTGCTGGGCAAGCAAAAAACACTGCGGGGGGCTCTGCCAGCAGCGTCTGGGAGGATGGAGGGGTGCTGGGTATGAAGCACAGGACGGGCAGGTGGTGCCTTCGGTGCTCTGTGCACAGGAAGCACTTCCTCCACAGAGAGGCAATGTCCAGGCTGTGGAAACAAACATCTCCCTGCTCGTAGTCTGCATCTTTCTCTGAATGGTACATGCCACATGCCGAGGCCTTTGTTATGGCCCTGCCAGCCAGGCATTTGCCCAGGTCCATTCCCTCCTCTCTCAAGCTGCCAAAGATTTCCTGGCTCATGGGTTCCAAATGTCCATCGTGCTGCTTTTGTCCTCAGCACGTATGTCCAGGGTGGATTAGGTGACCATGAGTGCCCTCTGCAGAGGACCAGGAGTGGTCCTTCCACCTTTCTGGTGTCATATATTGTCAGGTGCTCTTGTGAATTCACACAGACTCACATCTCACTGCACTGCCCCCACTCCTCCCTCATATCTGGCTGAATCCCTTTCCCACTCTGGACCCATTTCCTCATCTGAAAATGGAGTGGGCGAGGTCCCTACAGACTCTGTTGGTAGCAGGTTCTGAGGGGTAGACAAAGATGACCACTACTAGTTCCATTATCGAGATGGAATCACTGAGGCTAGGACTGCCTTGACTTGACCAAGGTTGTTCACCCGGTAGGCGGGGGAGTCACCCAAATCCTAGTTCATTTGCTAGACAACCTGCAATGGGAAACACAAAATACAGCCTAAGATCATGGAGGCTTCTCCAAAGCTACAGGCTTGGGAGAAAATGAGTTTCTGTGAGGAGACAAATGCCTGCTATGAAAGGAGGCTCTGGCCAGCTGTGGTGGCTCAGGCCTACAATCCCAGCACTTTGGGAGGTGAGTGAATTACCTGAGGTCAGGAGTTCGAGACCAGCCTGGCCAACATGGCGAAACCCCATCTCTACTAAAAATACAAAAATTGGATGGACATTTGTGGTGTGTGCCTGTAATCCTAGCTACTTGGGAGGCTGAGGCAGGAGAATTGCTTGAACCCAGATGGCAGAGGTTGCCGTGAGCTGAGATTGTGCCATTGCACTCAGTTCTGGGTGACAGAGCGAGACTCCATCTCAAAAACAAGGAAATGAAAGAAAAGAAAGGAGCCTCCTCTCGTTCTCTCTGGATGAGACCTACCTGACTCATTCAGCTGGACGTTTCCAGGCTCAGTAGGTGATAGGTCCAGCCTCTGTCTGGGCTGCCTGTTCCCCTGAGGGCCATGGCTTGGGCCACAGGTCCAGTCCTAGCTTGCCTGTTGCCATGTGCTGACGAGCCACTCACTTAGTGTCTGAGAGAGGTTGGTTTTTAGCTAAAAGCCACAGCAAATTGCCTCAGGAACCCCAGGAAGGCTGTCCTATGGAGGCATGTGTCGGCTCTGGCCAGCAGGGGGCGTGGCTTGCGACCTGGGTCACAAGGTTGTGATCAGAAGCAAGTGCTGGAGGCTGGGTTTGGGGGTGGAGTTAGGGTCAAAGCCCATGCCCAGGGAGCCCACTGCGTGTGCCTCTGACGAATTCCAGCTGCCACCCCAATCTGCCTTCATAGATTGGAGTATTTCATAACAACCAAACTCCAGGCCTGCAGAGCTCTGCAGGGTGATTTTGGTAAAATTATCCTCTGAGTCGTTTTGGTTTGAGATGCCGTATTTGGAACTGGGGGAAGGGAGGATGAGACTCCTCTCTTTCCCTCTGCTATAACAAAATTATTCTGACACTTGTTAAAATGCAAGAAAGACTTTATTCGGGACCATTTTGTTAAGTGTCAAGACTACTGCAATAGGGGAGAGAGACGGGGCTCAACTCCAAGTATAGCAAGGACGATGAGGATTTCCAGCCAAGCAGTAGTCAGGGGGCCAGGGGATGGAAAATCACTAAGAGGAGACATCAAGGGTGGGGGATTCTTGCCAACCCAACTTAGCAAGTGTGGTCAGATGTCAAGGGTGGGCGGAGGAATTTGATCAGATATTGAGGGTGGCCAAGTATCGAGGCTGGGGAAGTCTTTCCAAATTGACTTAGCAGGATCTTGCTACAATTGGGTGAGGCAAGCCAAAGACAGTGCCCAAAGACAGGGCCTCCCTCAAAATGGTGCTCTGTGGGGCCTGGTGAGCCTTTGTCACCCCCATTCTGCCCATAGGAACTGAAGTGGTCTAACCTGGTCTCCTATATGCTCTCTCATGCTCATTTTAATCCCTTCCTCAAAGACAGTGTGGTCCAGCTCAGCACTCCTCCAACCTAAGGATTTACTAAAACACAGATTCTTGGACCTCACCCCCAGAATTCTGAAGCAGAAGGTCTGGAAACCATACTTTGAGAGCCACTGGTCTAGCCCTCTCCTACCTCAGTTCCCAGTCTAGCTGGAGGTGTTTCCTGGGAGAAAGGGCTTCAACTGTGGTTTCAGACAGACTTAGAATCCTGGCTCTGCTGCTGTCTGGCTTTGTGGCCAAGGTGAATCTCTTACCTTCTCTGAGCCAAGATGTTTTGAGATGCAGGGAAAGCAATGCCCACCTCACAGGCTCAAGGTGAGATCTGAATGAAGTGACAAATATTCGTAAAGGCTCTGGTGCAGGCATACCCTCCAAAAAGATTCCTTTCCAGGAGGAGGGCCACAGCAAAGGTGGAGAGAACAGAGCCCATCCAGCCCATCTTCATCCTGTGCAAAGAAGGAAAGCGAGGCCCGGAGAGGGTGAGAACCCAATGCAGGTTCCATCGGAGGGGCTGGCAGAGCTGGAGCCAGGCTGGGCATTTGGAAGCAATGCCCTTCCTGCCTCTAGCCAGGAGGCTGGCAGCCATAACACACAGCTCAGCAGTGGCAGCACAGCTTCTCAGCACCTGAGCAAACTTTGGTGTTAAAAGTAGTCCCTCTCTGTCCCCACCCCCAGCACACATGAAGGCTGTCACTCACCAAGGCTGCTGAACCACAGAGTCACCAGCTCCCTGAAAGGCTGCCTCCTCCCTCCTCCCTCAGACAACCTTCTGCTTTGGCGGGCTCAGCTGGGGCTGGGAGCAGGTGAGATGAGGGTACTGAGTGCACTCCCAGCTCCCACAGGTGCACACAGCTGGGCAGAGACATGCAGCCCAGCATTCACCACCTCCTGCCTCTGCTCACATGCCTTGACCAGCTCCCTCTTACCTGTGGCTGATTTTCTACATGTGCTAGACATGGGCTTTCCACTTCGCCTCCGCATCCTCCCCTATCTGGAGGAGCCTTAGTGGGGACATGGTGGCCCACAGGGATTACCCCAGGACACCCCAAGACAGGGCCACCAGCTGCTCTTCTGTCTTTATTTTCCACAACTCCTCGCCTGGCCCTGACCTCAAGTTGAGCTCTGGTCCCTTAAAGGGGGAAGTCATTCCATGTCTCCTGACCTTCATTTGCTCGTCTGTGAAATGGATGCCCACGGAAGGCTCATGTATTCTCAGAAATCCTGCCCCTATGCTGGCCACATGAACGTGAACATAGACTTGGCTTGGAGCTTGCTCAGAGAGAAATGAAGTGGCCTTATGAAGGGCCATGTTTGTATCCATGGGCTCATTCCCAGCTTGGCTCCCTTCTGATAGAAGTTGGAATGACCTGGAAAACAGTTCCACCTGGGCTAGGCTGTGGGGTTCCTCCAGGCTTTGCTCATACCCCTCTTGGTTCCCCAACCCTGCTGAGCCTCTGCCTATATAGAGGTGTCTTCTGTCCCTGCCACTCCTGTTCTCCCCATGTGCTCCATCAGAGTCCCTGCATCAACTGTCATCTGTGTACTTGGGTTTCTCTGCTACTGTGGGACCCCTGAGGGCAGGGCTTGTGGCTCAGTCTCTGCTCCCCAGAGCCAAGCACTGCCATTAGTGGGGACAGAGCAGGGACCCAGTGCACAGGCAGCACTAGTGGCCTGGAGCCTACCTACTCCATCTTTTCTCCTGTGTTCCCTGGTGTCTGTGCACCTGGGGCTTCCCAGCTCCAAGAGGAACTCAGCGGGCGTACACACCCTGTGCAGCAGGAACTCTGTGCTGGGGTGCTCCAGCTGTTCCCCTCTTGCAGCATTTACTAAAGCAGAGACGGGTTGAAGGCCCACAGACCCAAAGAGCTAATTTTCGGATGCAAGGATTCCTGTTTGAGAAGTGAGCCAAGGTTAAGAGAGGACCTCTATCCCCTCCTGCAAATGTCCATCACCCACCCATTCATTCTTCTTCGCCTCCCCCAATTCAGGGATACCTCCCTCCATGCACCAGTCACTCACACACATGGACAATGAGGATTATTGAGCCCCTGGGTGTGTGCAGGGGCTTTGGAGAGATGGTGTCCTCCACTGGTCCCCTTTGGGAAGGAGGTCTCCGGGCCCTGCGTCCTGCCTCTGCCAGTCACTGCCATCTCTATTCCAGGCATGTGGGGCTCCTCTAGCTTTTCCAATCCTCTAAAGACCCTCCAGTGTTTATAGCTCAAAGGAACCCTTTGATGTCCTAAATGACAAAGCCAGGCATCACGGTGGCTTCGAAGGCTGCTGCATGGAGACGATAGCTCCCTGCAGACACCCCGGGAGGGGCAGCTGCCTGCCTGCCAGCACTTCTGGCTGTCTGAAGTGCTTCACTTCAGCTCCACGTGGGTGTCTTTGTTGTCAGAGCTGCTACTGCCTGGCTTTCTTGGGGAAGTGCAGAGTCCTGGGCCAGCCCAGCCCAGCTATGCGCATGAGGCAAGGACAGGGTTTGGGTCTTCCCCAGGAAGTGAGCGCCCTCCTTTGATCAAGGCTGCCCCGAGCTCCCTGTCACAGAATCTGAGCCCTCTACCCCACCCAGGCTGCTCAGCCCTCTGATCTCTGGACACCAGGGTGTGGGTTTGGGGTAACTTTTGCCCCCAGGGCCTTTGCACATCCTGGTTATAATCCCAGCTCTGCCATTCTGTGGCTGGGTGTTTGTGGGCATGTCTCAGTCTCGTCGTCTGTAAAAGGGGGATGATGACAGGAAAAATAATACCAACTCCACAGGGTGTTTGTGCAGATTGGGTGCAACGACATGGACCTCTTGTAGATCCCCGGCACCAGCAAGTTCTTAATAAGCAGCAGCTCTCATCTTGTCTTTTCCCTCTTCTTCATAACCTAGTGGTTCTCCATCCTGGCTACTCAGCCCAGACTCCAACCCAGACTAATAGCAGAGGAGCTCTGAAAGTGGAGCTTGCTTTTGTGCTTTTAAAAATCTCCCCTAGGTGATTCTAAGACGAGCCAAGGCACAGAGCTCCAGATCTAACCAGATCCCACAGCTCCTGACCTATGTTGTACAATATGGTAGCTACTAGCCCCACGTGACTATTGACATTTAAATTCATTGAAACGATGTAAAATTAAAAGTTCATTTTCTCAGGCACATTAGCCACTTTTTGAGTGCTTAGCAGCTGCAGTTGGCTAATCTTACTGTATTGGACATTGCCACCCTGGTAGGAAGTTCTCTGGGAGCATGCTGTAAGACCAGAGCTGGCCAGTGGAAATACAATGCAAGCCATACACGCAACTACAATTTCTCTAATAGCTACATGTAGTAAGTAAAAGGAAACAGGTGAAATTAATTTTAATATATTTTATTTAATCCTCTATAACCAAAGGGGTGTCATTTCAACATGAAATCAATATGAAGGAAATTAGTGTTTTTACATCCATCTTTGTACTACATCTTCAAAGTCTGGTGAGACCGGCATCTTTCACACATTCAACACATGTGCCCTGCACATGGTGGGCACTCCGCAGAAACCCAGCAATGCGTGAAGCTATTTCACATCAACATCCTCCTCTTGACAGAATACCATGGCTGTGCCTACATGTAGTGCTTTAGGATGCATGAAGTACTGTGATTTGTGTGTCTTCTGATGCCCTCTAGAGCCCTCTGATCAGGTGTCCTAATCCTCAGGCTGGCCTAGACCACATGGCTTGTAGGGCAAGCAGGGAGCGCCAAACCAGGCTTCTCTCAGATGCTGCTGTTGTATTCCTCGATTAGTGAGTGTCCAGTCCTGGGCAATGCCATTGGTGTTGGCCTAATATACTGTGTGTCCCTTGGGAACAGACAGCCTGTCCCTATTTCTGTTTTGCCTATCCTGTGCCTGTTATCTTCTCCATCAGCTCACCTGTCCATGGAGAAAGCATGGCCTGAGTAACTTGCTGGTGTGGGAAGATCTCTCCACCTGGGAGCTGTGAGGCCAGAGATTCCCACCATCATCCATCCTTACTGCCAAGACATCTATGTCACCATTGCCCCAAATAAATGTAATGTCGCCAGGAAGGTTGATGTTGCCACCTACCATCTGGCATGAGTGTCTTAATATATATTGATTTAGTCATATTTGTTCATAGAAGAGCATGGCCAGGAGGGAATGGAACAGACGGCGGCTCAATTATGATAAGTGAAGGCGGGGCACAGAGATCCATTTCAGCGAGGAAAGGAGAATGTGGTAGGGGCAGGTGAGGACACCAGGGGTTGTGGGGGACCATCAGGACCCCAGAGGCGGGCTGCAGAAAGATCCTCTGAGAGGGAGAGAATGGAGGGGGCAGAAAGTCATGTCTACGTGAAGCTGGGCCCCTGCCTCAGCCTCCACACGCTGTGGGGGGCATGGTGCCAGCTGGCGAGAGGCGAACGCATATATGTGACAGCGGAGGCTCCAGAAGACATGCAAAGTGGGGTCCTGCTCACTTCAGTTTATGGTCTCTTTGGTTTTCAGTTTCTGTTAGAAGCTC
>PVKP010020532.1:0-40591 GCA_004027715.1 Plecturocebus donacophilus
ATAGTAGATAGTAGTAGAGATGGTGCATGAGAAATCTGAATTCTCTCTCTGCTACATGAGCTGTTGTCTCAGACTCAAAGTTTTCTCACCAGTAAAATTGCAAAAATAATTACACCGGAGAAAACTGATGTACAGGTGAGAAAACTGAGATCTTGTGCAGAGTATACTTTTGAGGCTTTAAATATATGTCCTGTCTCCCACTTCTCAACTAGCCCTTTATTTTCTTACTTTCTATTCTCTATGACTTCATACTGCTTATTTCTCTTTCCCTTGTGTTTCCCACTTTGTTGTATCATATGTTGTCCTTGCCTTCCAAATGTCTTATGTCTGGATGCCAAGATTTTGTTAATGGTTTTCTTTGAATACAGAAGGGGTTGATTGAAGTGAGGCCTACTCCCTTTCTTAGTTTTACAGTAGAATCACTCCACATTTTTAGACTCCAATAAAAACTCTTGACATAATATTTGATGTTCTTCTAATACATAGATCTGAAATTTCAGTGAGGAAAAAAAAACTAAATATGGAATAGGTGCTTCTGTTGTCAGCCAGATAGCTTTTAGCACTGAGAATAAAATTGAAAAGACTTTTGAAACTTAGAATCAATTCTACCTGGTTATGTACATTCACCTTGAAATTCTTCTAATTTGTTGTGAAACAATTTTTGTGGGTATATAGTAGACATATATATTTATGAGATACATTAGATGGTTTAATACAGGCATGAAATATAAAATAAGCACATCATAGAAAATGAGGTATCCATCTCCTCAAGTGCTTATGCTTTGAGTTAAAAAAATCCAGTTACATTCTTTTAAGTTATTTAAAAATATACAATTATTGACTATAATCACCCTAATATGCTATCAAGTACTAGGTCTTAATCATTCTTTTAAACTATTGTTTGTACCCATTAACCAACCCCACTTCTTCCACCAGCCTCCTGCTACCCTTCCCAGGCTCTGGTAATCATTGTTCTACTCTCTATGTCCCTATGTTCAATTGTTTTGATTTTTAGATTCCACATGTAAGTGATAACATGCAACGTTTGTCTGTCTGTGCCTGGCTTATCTCCCTTAATATGATGACTTCCAGGTCTACCCATGTTGTTGCAAATGACTGGATCTCATCTTTTTTTATTGCTGAATAGTATTCCATTATGTATATGTACCAAATTTTAAAATCTGTTCATCTGTTGATGGACACTTAGGCTGCTTTCAAATCTTCCCACTTTTAAACAAACATAGGAGGAGTGCAGATAGCTCTTTGATATACTCATTTTCTTTATTTTGGGTATATACCCAGAAGTGAGACTGCTGGATAATATCTATTGTTATGCTGGGGCCTATCTCTCTCTTTAGCTCTAATAATATTTCCTTTATATATCTGGATGCTCTTATGTTGGGTGCATATATATTAAAATTGTTATATCCTCTTGCAGAATTGAGCTCTTTATCTTTACATAGATACCCTCTTTGTCACTACTTACAGTTTTTGTCTTGAAACCTACTTTGTCTGATATAAGTATAATGACTACTGCTCTTGTTTGGTTTCCATTGGCATGGAATATCTGTTTTCAGTCTTTGTATGCCTTTATAGGTGATGTGTGTTTCTTGTAGGCAACAGATCAATGGGTTGTGTTTTAATTTTAATCCTGGAAGTCAGTCTGTGTCTTTTGATTAGAGAGTTTAGCCCATTTACCTTCAATGTTATTCAATATTAATTGCCTTAAAGTAGTCTTCTCTGGGATAAATCTGCTTTCTGTTCTGTACTTCATGTACTTGGATATTGATATCATTCTCTAGGTTTGAGAAGTTGTCTGTTATTATCCCTTTGAGTAAACTTTCTACTCAGGTCTCTTTCTCTACCTGCTCTTTAAGACCAATAACTCTTATATTTTCCCTTTTGAGGCCATTTTCTAGATTGTTAGGCATGTTTTATTGTTTTTCATTTTTTTCTTTTCTGATTGTATATTTTCAATTAGCCTGTCTTCAAGCTCACTAACTATTACTTCTGCTTGATCAATTCTGCTATTAAAGGATTCTGATGCATTCTTCAGTATGCCAATTGCATTTTTCATCTCCAGAATTTCTTCTTTTTTTTAAATTATTTTGATCACCCTGTTAAATTTATTGATAGAATTATGAATTCCTTTTATGCATTATCTTGAATTTCTTTGAGTTTCCTCAACACAGTTATTCTGCATTCTCTGTCTGAAAGGTCATACATCTCTATTTCTTCAGGATTTGTCTCTGGTGCATTATTTTGTTTATTTGATGAGGTTATATTTTTCTGGATGGCACTGATGCTAGTAGATGTTCTTCAGTGTCTGGGCATTGAGAAGTTAGATATTTATTGTAGTCTTCACCGTCTGGGCTTATTTGCAGCCATCCTTCTTGGGGAGGCTTTCTAGATATTTGAAAAGACTTGGGTATCGTGATCTAAGCTGGAGGCACTGCAAGCCGAGTAATTCTGTGGTGCTTGCAGACCCATAGGAATACTGCCTTGCTGGTCCTGAATCAAATCTGGGAGCTTTCTCAATATGACCAGATACTCTTGTTCTCATCCCTTACTTTCTCCAAAACATACAGAGACTCTCTTTCTGCTCTGAGCCACCTGAAGTTGGGGGTGGAGTAGTAAAAGCACCTTGTGGCCATCACTCCTATGACTTTATTGGGTCAGACCTGAAGCCAGCACAGCACTGGGTCTCACCCAGGGCTTGCTGTAACCATTCCCTAGCTACTGCCTATGTTTACTTAAGACCCTGAGGATCTACAGTCAGCAGTTGGCAAAACCAGCCAGGCTTGTGAGCTTCCCTTCAGTGTAGCAAGCTTCCCAGGCCTAGGGTGAGTCTAGAAGTCTCATCTGAGAGTCAGGAACTAGAGTCAGAAAACTTAGAAGTCTACCTGGTGTTCTATTTTACTGTGGCTGAGCTGGCACCCAAACCACAAGATGTAGTTCTTCCCACTATTCTCTCCCATTTCCAAAGGCAGAAGTGCCTCACCTCTCAGCCACTGTTGCCACAGGCCCATGAGGAGTACCGCCACACTGCCTCTAATGTTCCCTTAAGACTCAAGGTCTTTTACATCATCTTGTCATGAATGCTTCCTGGCCCTGCACTCACCCTTCAGGGCAGTAAACTCTTCTCTGGCCCAGGGCAGGTCCAGAAATGCCATTCGAGTTAATTCGTGGAATCAGGGACCCCAACAGCCTGCCTGGTGCTCTGTAACCCTGACGTTGTGCTGGTACCTAAGGTACAAGACACAGTCCCCTTTATTTTTCCCTCTGCTTTTCCCAAACATGAGGAGTTTTGCCCCACAGCCACCCCAGCTAACAATGTGCTGAGTCTCGCCTGAAGCCAGCAAGTCTCAGCAGCTCACCTGGGGCATTCGAGGTAGTACCTGGGTATTGCTGCTAGTTATTCAGGGCCCAACAGCTCTTTAGTTAGCAGGTGATGAATGCTGCCAGAACTGGGTCCTTTTCTTCAAGGCAACAGGGTGTCTCTAGGATTGTTGTCTGGGAGGTAGGGCCTCATGACTGTGCCCAGTGCCCTATTGTGCTGTGGCTGAGCTGGTTTCCTACATGCAAAACAAAGTCCTCCCCAATCTTCCCTCTCCTCTCCTCAAACAAAAGGAAGGGATCTTTTTTGGAGTGGTGAGCTATGCAGTGTGGGGTTCGGGGAAGGGTGATACTAGCAATCCTTTGGCTAGCCCAGCTGGTGTCTCAGTGTGACCCGTGCCCCCTCGTCTACTCTCTCTGGGCCTAGTTCACCATTAGAACTCACCTAAGAATTGCAGTCCTTGTGGCCTAGACTGCCTTTCAAGTTTACCTGGAGATACAGAGGGTAGCAGCCCTCAGCAGGGAGGTTTGCAGGCATTCAAATTCTGACTTCTAGGATACGCACTTCCTTTCTGGGTAGGGCTGATTTAAATGCTTCCTCCATGGGTGGGCATCAGCTGAGTTTGGTCTGGTTTTCCTTTCTGCTCTAACAAGACAGCACTGAGTTCAATGATTCACAATTGCTGTGTTGTCCCTCCCCCAGTGCCCAGAGATGCTGTCTGCACCACTCTGCTGCTGCCACCAGGGGTAAGGGAAGGGTGGCATCTGCTATTCTGGACTGTTTTGAAGATCTCTTTTGTGCCTTTTTCAGCAATATGAAGTTGAAATCAGGTACTTTGAGGGCTCACCTGATTCTTGGTTCTTATGAAAGTTTTTTTCTCTGTTTAGATAGTTGTTAACTTGGTGTTCTTGAAGGGATGATGGGTGGAGCTTTCTATTTCATCATCGTACTCCACACCTCCTGAAATTCTTCTAATTTCAATGAGAATTGGTTATGTGAAAAACCACATTTGTATTATTGGGAAAATTCTAATTTCGTGGGTTTTTTCTGACTCTAACCCATTCTCCAACACAAAATGGGTGTCCAACAACTCCCTTCAATTCTGGCACTAACTAGAGTTAGCATAGACCCCACAGGTTATGGGCTCAGTTCCATAAGCCTGCCCCCCAGACCTTATTACAGCTGTGAACAGGGTCCCCAGGCTACTCATACTACTGTCCAGCCAACTAAAAATGCAGGGCTTCTGTCGACCACTGCTTAGGTTTGGTAACTCCCTAGGATAACTCACAGAGTCCTGGAAAGGACTTTACTGAAGATTTTTGGTTTATTACAAAGGATACAAATCAGGAGCAGGCGAACAGAAGAAAGCCCAGGACAAGATATGAGGGTGAGGTTTCCATGACCTCTTGCCAGTGTACCACAGGCAGCACTTTGATGTGTTGATGTGTTCCAACCCAAAAGCTTCCTGAACCTCAGGGTTCAAGAGATTTGTTTGCTTTTTAAGTTTCATTGCATAGGCATGCTTGATTAAATCATTGTCCGCTGTTGATTCATTTGATCTCCAGTCCCCTTCCCCCTACTTCAGGAGAGGCTGAAGGTTACCTTAAGTGACTGAAAGTCCCAACCCTCTATTTGGTTGCTCCATAACAACCACCTCCCATCTTGAAGAGATCCAGCCCCATGGTCCCCAAAGGTCACCTCATTAACATAAACTTGGTGACACAGTTTGGATGTCCTCTCCAAATCTCATGGTGGAACGTAATCCCCAATGTTGGAGGTGGGATCTGCTGGGGGTGTTTGAGTCATGAGGGATTTCTCATGAATGGTTTAGGGCCGTCCCCTTGGTGCTGTCCTGATGATAGTGAATGATTTCTTGGGAGATATGGTTGTTTAAAGTGTATGGCACCTTTCCCCTCCCTCTCCCTTGTTCTTGCTCCTGCCATGTGATGCACCTGCTCCCACTTTTCTTTTGCCATGAATAAAAGTTCCCTGTGGCTTCCTCAGAAGCTGAGCAGATGCCAGTGTCATGCTTCTACAACCTGCAAAACTGTGAGCCAATTAAACCTGTTATCTTTATAAATTACCGAGTCTCAGTTATTTCTTTATAGCAATGCAAGAATGGCCTAACACACTCAGATAAGGTCAAAAGTAGTTCCTTATTAACAATAAAAGACACTCCTGTCACCCAGGAAATCCCAAGGTTTAGAAGCTCTGTGCCAAGAATGGTACAAAAAACAACTATGTACATTTTTATTAGACCACACTAATCATGAAATATTTAATTACTAACCCATTGAGAAAAGAGTTTTTGGAAGGACTCTGACGCTGGGTGACGAAGTTAAATCAGAATGAGGAAGACATTGAATGTAAGCACAAAGAGCTTAAAGCCAAGTGAAAAGAAATGAAGTCAACAGCTTGAAGGACTACTGGGCACCAGGCAGATTGATTCAGGGAGCTTGTTTTCTCCTAACATCAATCTCCCAAAAAGTGCCCTTACTCCTGTTGTACAGAGAGAATGGAAGCTTATAGAAAGTAAATAATTTAATCCTGGTCAGCCAGATGATATCTGGAAAATGTTGTGTCTAATCCTGGGGTGCTCACTCCAAGACTAAGATTATAGTCATTATTGACAGCTGTCTCTGGTATGTAAGAGAAACACCAAATGGAAAAAAAGAAAACTGGACAAACATATTACAGTGTTCATACCTCCTCTCCTCCCCCAGGAAGAGTGTTCTGTCTTATCTAAGCAGCAGGAAAGCCTGAGACATGAGAGATTTATGACTAAACCATACTCTGTTCGAGTAGCTGACACCAGAGCTACATAATACAAAGTGATAGGAAGACTTAGCATAGTAATCCTGTGAATTCAAGCATCAAAGACTGTAAACCAACATTCATATTTCAGACCTCAGACAGGCTTTAGCCTTGAATTACTTGAAAGATTGTATTCTCACGGCTCTGTCATTAGGATCTGAAATGTGGGTCGTTCCACGTGCTACATTCCTTGGTAATGTTTATCATAACATCTGCCAAGGGACCTTGCAGATCGCAGCAGCTCAACTCACATTCCCTATTTAGTCCTTTATGGCACCATTCATCTAGTCTGTAGTTGAGGAAGTGCTGTTTCTGAGAAATTAAAATCTCTAGTGAAGACACACAAAATGAGTGGCTAAAGGGAGAGTCAAATTTAGAACATCAGCAACCACATCCATAGGTGTTTTCCGGGATGGGATTCAGGTTTGGGGTTGGAAGCATTTATCAGGATCCAGGAGCTTATCAGGATAAGCGTATCAGGATCCAGGAGCTACATGAGTCCATCCAGCAGGGAGTGAAGGGAGGAAGTTGAATCATAATGTCAAGCCAGTTCAAAGCTGCTGTCCCATCCTGCTCTGTCTGAAAACTGTTGTAGTCCCTCATGATTGCCTCGCTCGTGGTGGACAATTAGTTGTGGTAGCTGTTTTCTCTTTTCCCATGTATTTATTTATTTTGCATTGCTTTCCCCTCCACTAAGAGAAAAGAAAGAGAGAGAAAAGAAAGAAAGAAAGAAAAGAAAGAAAGAAAGAAAGAAAGAAAGAAAGAAAGAAAGAAAGAAAGAAAAGAGAAAAGAAAGAAAAAAGAAGGAATGAAGGAAAGAAGGAAGGAAGGAAAGAAGGAAGGAAAAGAGAAAGA
The DNA here is from genome assembly GCA_004027715.1 of Plecturocebus donacophilus. Classification (NCBI taxonomy): domain Eukaryota; kingdom Metazoa; phylum Chordata; class Mammalia; order Primates; family Pitheciidae; genus Plecturocebus; species Plecturocebus donacophilus. Next base: position 7,007 of record PVKP010020532.1, read on the forward strand.
AAGCTGGACGTGGTGGCTCATGCCTGTAATATCAGCACTTTGGGAGGCTGAGGCAGGCAGATCACCTGAGGTCAGGAGTTCAAGACAAGCCTGGGCAACCTGGCAAAACCCTGTCTGCTAAAAATACAAAAATTAGCCAGGTATGGTGGCGGGCACCTGTAATCCCAGCTACTCTGGAAGCTGAGGCAGGAGAACTGCTTGAATCCAGGAGGAAGAGGTTGCAGTGAACCTAGATCGCACCACTGCACTCCAGCCTGGGCGACAAGGGCAAAACTCTGTCTCCAAAAAAAAAAAAAAAAAAAGGAAAAGAAAAGACACGACAGGACAGGACAAGAAAGGAGAGGACAGAAGAGGAGAAGAGACCCTACATTTGTTTCCACCGTGATGCTGTTGAGTTAAGTATTCTGATTTGGTGGTAATGGTGTATGGAGGCCTCAGATTCCAACTTAGAGAAATCAGATCCTAATGTGACCAGTGCAGTGTAACAGGTGATTTCGTGTAAAGATGCAATCACCTGCTTTCATCTGTGAAAACACTGTGGTGGCTAGGACTACAGGTTCATTGGTTTCTATTTTGTCACATGATACAAGTGTCCTTTTACCTTAGCTGAGTTCAACTTGATGGTCCCGTACTAGGTCACTTACCTTAAGGAGGAGCTGGAAGCATGCAGGTCTGAAACCGCTAATGTGTGTTGGTAAAACCACTGAAAGAACATGATTGTGGTTTTAAGGATCTTCCTAACTATTGACAAATCATTGAAATGTGGGTTAAGATGTCCAAAAAAACAATTAACACCCTTGTAAGAGAAACTGAATTAATTGAGCACTATTCCTGAAGGGAAAGAATATGCTGTATACTGTAAGGGAGGAAAAGTATCTTTTTCTTACTCATCTTAGGTGCATTGGCTGGGGTCCCTGTAACAAAAGAAAGATTAATGAGAGAAGAGCACATAAATTTATTTCCTATAAGTTTTACCTGACACAAGAGTCTTCATAAGAAAATGAAGACCCAAAGAAACAGTTAAATCTGGGTGTTTTTATGCTAGGTTTGTTGAAGTGTGAATAGTCGTGAAAGAATATGATAGGACTCAGAGGTATGTTCTCATGGTAATAACCAGGGAGACTTAGCAAGTCCTGTTCATTTTTATCTTCTCTGTGTCCCTTTGTCTTCAGATATAAGGATGCTTCTTTTATCCAGGTACAGAACGGGCACCTCTCACATGACAGTCTTATGACCTTCACAGGAGGATCAGAAAGCCCTTCCTAGGTTTTATGACCTGCTTAGAGGGATGGTCAGAAAGTTCTTCCTCAACATGCTGTTTCTCAAATTCCCTCAGCTTAACAGATCCAATATGCCATATGCCATATGCCATATTTGGTGGTAGTGTGTCCTGAACCCCATCAATACAGAAGTATATTAGCAATTTCCTTAACCGACAATTTAAGAGATGCAGGAATAATTTCAAATATATACTAATTTAGACCCAGACCTCCCCAAACAAGTACATTTTGTCTTTAAGTATCAATTCTTTGAAACCTGTTTGACACTGTTTATGATACATCTAACACAAAAAGAAAAGTAGTTTGGAAAGAACTCTACTTTTTTCCTAGAAATAAAAATAAAGTTTTTTATTCATTCCTCTCCAGCCTTCTACAACTTTCTTTATGTATCAGGTCTTTTTCTCAGCTAAGAAACATGTTAATGATCTTATTAACATATTAAACAATAACCTAGGAAAGGCTGACATTTCCCAAAGCTTTTGGTCAATTATCAAAGTAATGAAAGTTGCCAGTTATTCAGGCCAAGCCTATAAACCCCTGAAATTCACTTACTGCCTGAAAGGTCAGGTAAATTAGAGGAAAATATAGGGCTGGCCTTGAAGAGTCTGAATGTGGTGATCCTGAGTGCTCTTAAAAGTGGCTGAAACTAAGAGGCCTGGTATTAATTCTAGCTGGCTTCCTGGTATTGATTAAGAAGTAATCGCAAGTGCTCATTTGTGGGCAAATTAAGAGATAAGTCCTTTTCAGAAGGTCATTTACATGTCTTCTTTTTAATTAATATTACTGACTGGAAGATTTGCAGTTAAATTAGCCCATTAATTATAAAAGTCATCATTCTGGAGAGTAGGAAAGGATCATTTATTTAATATCAAATCCAGGTTTTCAATAAATTGCCATTTCTTCTGACACTATGCTAAGAAAAGTTATGAAGTTTTGAATTGTGAGTTGAATGGATGATCATAACCTCTGCAGTTCCGTTTTGTTGTTACTGATTTTATCAATAAATGTAATATAAAAGTGTACTGTTAAAAACTGAGAAATACATTTAATTGTAAGGAAGAAAGAAAAATCTATTTTTCTTTATTTTATTGCTGAAAGATAAACCTAACATTTTAGTACTCCCATTTCTTAAGCTCAGCATAAATACAGATATATGCTGTCTTTAAATTTTTTATTACTTAAAATATAGTTTCATATTTTACTTTTTCATATAATAAAAACATTTTCCTATGTCATAAATATTAATTGAAAACTGTCTTAATTAAACTTCATTTTGAGATTATTGCAAATTTACATGCCATTGCAAGAAATAATAGAGAGCTTGTGTACCCTTTACCCAGTTTCTCCCAGTGGTAACATCTGTCAAAGCTATAACAATATCATAACTAGGAAACTGGCACTGAACAGTCAAGATACAAAATATTTCCCTTCTATGAGATCCTTCAAGTTATCCTTCTATAATCACAGGTAATTCCCTGCCATTTCATCTTTAACCCCTGGAAACCAAGAATGCATCTTACATGGCTATAATTTTGGCATTTCAAGAAAGTTATAGAAATGAAATTTTATAGTATATAGCCTTTAGGGATGAGCTCTTCTCATTCAGCATAACTCTCCGTAATTCCTCTAAGTTGTTACATGTATCAATAAATCACTCCTTTTTATTACTGAGTAGTATTCCATGGTAGATGTGCCATGGTTTGTTTAACCATTTACCTAAGGATATCTGGGCCATTTCCAACTTATGGCCATTGTGAATGTAACTGCTATGAATGTTTATATACAGGTTTTGTGTCAACCTAAGTTGTCATTTCTCTGTGATAAATGCCCAAGTGTGTAATTGTTAGGTCATTTGATAGTTGTGTGTTTAGTTCTATATAAAACAGCCAATCTATTTTCTAGAATGACTGTATCATTTTACATCCCCACTAACAATTTGTGAGTGATCCAGTTTCTCTACATCCTTGCCAGCATTTGGCGTTATTACTATTATTATTTTAATAGATGTGTCGTGTAATATTTCATTGTGGCTTTAATTTGCATTTCCTTAGTGGTTAATGTTGTTGAATAACTTTTTATGTGTTTATTTGCTGTTGGCAAAATGTCTCTTTCTGTTTATCGCCCATTTTCTAATTGGATTTGGTTTTTTTATTGTGAAGTCTTGAGAGTTCTTTAAATAATTTAAATACTAGTCTTTTGTCAGATACATGGTTTGCAACTATTTTCTCCCAGTGTCTAGCTTTTTTCATCCTCTTAACCAGCTCTGTCACAGAGCAAATCTTTTTAATTTTGATAAGATCCAAATTATTTTCTTTCTACAGATAGTACTTTTGATGTCAAATCTAAGAACTCTTTACTAGCTCTAAATCCTGAAGATTTTCTCCTACTTTTTTTTCTAAAAGTTTTACAGATTTTTGTTTTATATTTAAGTCCATGATCCATTTTGAGTTAATTAATTAAATTGTATTTTTATTACTGATACAGGATAGAATGAATATGGTCACAAGGGAAGAACTTTGTGTGTGTGTGTGTGTGTGTGTGTGTGTGTGTGTGAGAGAGAGAGAGAGAGAGAGAGAGAGAGAGAGAGAAAGAGAGAGAAATCAAGAAATTTGCTGATGAAATGAGGCCAGGAGAAAAGAGGCATGATTGAACATATTAAATGCAAATAAACTACAGTCCATTTGAATCAGCTTCAAAGGGATCACAAATCCTTCTGGCTGCCTAAGTTTTTTTGCCAGTTCTTCAAAGGTATAGCTCAGTATGTACATTGATCACTTCACTATTCTCCCCTCATTTCTTTAAGTTGGAGAGGTCTTTGACCAACCAAGAAAAGAATACTATAAACAACCTAAGATCACGAAACTCTTCACTATAAACAAAATTTGTATATATAACCACTGTAGCATTTTCCTCCTAGGCAAACATAAAATGGTCTTAAATAAAACAGTATTTGTTTACAGTAATAATTCCTCCTTCATATCCCTTATATCATTACTGTCATTCCTTTCACACATACAAAAGCATATGCTTGTATGTGTGTATATGTTTGAATCTATTGTTGCTATTATAATTCTGAACACACTGTTATCTATTAGATCAATTAAGAATAATAAAAATAAAAGTTTTGTTTTACCTTCACTTATTCATCCTCTGATGCTCTTCTTTTCTTATGTAGGTATAAATATCTGGCTTAAATGATTCTCCTTCTTTCTAAAGAACTTCTTGTAAGGCAGGTCTACTGGCCACAACTTCTCTGAATCTTTGTATAAGGTTTTCTTTCTCCTCCACCTTTGAAGGATTATTTTGTTACCAGAAGGAGGTCCCAATCCAGAACCCGAGAGAGAGATATTTGGAGCTCACACAAGAAAGAATTCTGGGTGAGTCCATAGAGTAAAGTGAAAGCAAGTTTATTAAGAAAGAAAAGGAATAAAAGAATGGCCACAGCAGTGGTGTAAGTTACTCAACTGATTATACTTAGAGTTATTTCTTGATTATATGCTAAACAAGGGGTGGATTATTCATGAGTTTTCCAGATTACCAGAACTGACAAATTGGGAATTTCCAATTCCCAGAACTGACGGTTCCTTCCCTTTTAGACCATATGGGGAAACTTACTGAGGTTGCCATGGCATTTGTAAACTGTCATGGTGCTGGCAGGAGTGTCTTTTAGCATGCTAATATATTATAATTATTGTATAATGAGCAGTGAGGATGACCAGAGGTTACTTCCATCACCATCTTGGTTTTGGTGGGTTTTGGCTGGCTTCTTTACCGCGTGCTTTATTATCAGCAAGGTCTTTGTGATCTGCGTCTTGTGCCAGCCTACCTCATCCTGTGATTAAGAATATCTAACCCCCGGTAATGCAGCCCAGGAGGTCTTAGCCTTGTTTTACCCAACCCCTATTCAAGATGGAGTTGCTCTGATTCAAACGCCTCTGAAAATTTCACAGGACTCAGAATTCTAGGTTGGTATTTTTTTCTCTTAACATTTCAAATAACTCCACTCTCTTTTTTCACGTTCATGGTTTTCCAGAAGTCAGATGTAATTATTTGTTCCTCTACAGATGAGCTTTTATTTCCTCTGTCTTTATTTAGGTTTTTTAAGTCTTTGGTCTTCTATAGTTTGAATATGATATGCCCCGTTGTAGATTTTGTTTGTTTGGTATTTATCTGTTGAAGTTTTGTGAGCTTCCTAGATCTGTGGTTTAGTGTCTTGCATTAATTTTAAGGAAATTCACAGTCATTTTTGTTTCAAATATTGCTTCTGCTCCTTTCTCTTTTTCTTCTCCTTTGGTGTGCTCATTATGAAAATGCTATAGCTTTCGTAGTTGTCCCATGGTTCTTGGACACTCTGATTTGTTCTGTTTTTCTTTTTTTCTTTTTTCTGTTCCATCTTTTCTTTCTTGCTTTTTACTTTTGGAAGTTTCTTCTTTCACATTCTCAAACTCAGAGATTATTTTCTCATCAGTATTCAGTCTACTAATGAGTCTATAAAAGCATTCTTCATTTCTGTTAGTCTTTTAATTACTAGAAATTTTTTTTAAACCTAGAATTTCCATTGCTCTTCTTACATTGTCTATCTCTTCTTGCATGTTTTCTGCTCCTTTCATTAAGCTCTTAGCATATTCATCATTTAAAAAAAATTCCTGGTCTGATAATTTCAACATTCCTGCCAAATCTGATTCTGGCTGTGATGCTTATTCAAACTATTCAAACTGTATTTTTTGACTTTTAGTAGTTATTATAATTTTTTGTTGAAATATGGACATTATATACTGGTTAAAAGAAACAGTGGCCTTTAGTAAGGTAGTAGTAAGGTGTAGGGGAAGGGAAAGCTAGTCTTAGCTTCTTTTCCAGTCTGCCTTTAATTGTTATCATAAATGCTATCACATTTAATTGTTAGAAGAGCCCCCCAGGATAGGCACCATTATCTACACGTAACAGATCAGGAAGCTAGAGTTTGCCTAAAGTCATATGGCTAAGTAATGGAGAAACCCAGACACCCAGTCGGGTTCTTCTGACTCAAAGTCTACTTAAACATTGTGCTACATTGAGTTATGTAAAACCAGAAACTACATTTCTGATCCATTTGAGTCCTGTCTCCACTACTTATCAAGTTTGTGAACCAGGTAGCTTGCTTAATATCAAACCCCAGGTTTTCCATCTGCAAATGGGGACCATAGGAGTCCCTGCCTCAGCAGGTTGTGATAAATGTGACAATAACTCTGACAGAGAAATTAACTGTGTGAATCACACAAGAGAAAATACTTCAGTTTGCATAAGGATTGAGAAGGGAACCTAATAGGATAAGACAGGTGGCAAAGGAATGGAAGAGTGAGAATGAATTGGTAATTGCCATTATCTCCTCCCGTCTGCTTTATTGGGATTATTTTCAGGCCATAACCACTGTTTTCCCACCATTCTTACCATCTACAGAGAGACTTGAAGCAGGAAAGGCAAATAGTAATTATTGAACAGTCACTACAGTGATGTCAAACATTGTTTTAAGCACTTTTCATGTGTTAACACAACATCATTGACAAAACAGTCCTATAACAGTGGCATTGAGAAAACGGAGACTTGCATGAAGACCATAGCTTATGAGTTCTGTACTTCTTGTATGCTTATTTGTGAAGAAGCTAATGTTTGAGCTCTCTTGCCTCTGAGATATTTCTCTGTTCATTAATTTCTACACACTCTCTCCTCACTGGGGTGAAGAGACCACTTGGAGATTCTTCCCATCATCAAAATAGTTAGGAAGGGTATCCATTGATTCTACTATTAGCATATCTCAGACAGGCCCTTGAGAGCGATTCAACTCCCATTGATTTTCATAGAGAAAAGCCCCATTCAGATGGAAAGCAAAGAAAGATTTATTTGCTCCTGACATGAACTCATGTTTCATGCTGCACTCAGTAAGTGCTGTGATGGGGAGGCTGAATTCAGATCAATCAAGAATCCAGAGATTATTCTTACCGAGCAAACACATTGTGTGGCCTGTTGGGCACAGATACTAAAAAAGCATCAGAGGCACGAGGTCATGGTGGTCTTCAGACTATCCAGAAATTAGTTCCAGAAGTCCCATTCAATACTAAACTCTGCAGCATTTCCCAGGGTGGAGGAATGAGATACAACAGTGCATTATGACACATGTTTAAAGGCCAGGGCTTTGGGGACAGACTCTTGGGCTTCACATTCCAGCTTAACCTGCTAACTCTCAGTCAAGTTACTTAGCTGTGCCTCAGTGTTTTAATCTATAAAAAGAACATAATAATAGTACTTTCTATCTTAGGGTGATAATAAATATTAAATTAGATAATATGTGTGGAAAATAGTACCCAACACACCTTAAACATAACAGCAAAATAATAATTCACTTCTGCTGAATGCATCTTCCCATGGACCTAAGTTTTAATTTCAGACAGTAAGTCAATCACTCTTGTCTCCACATTGCCAAATTTAACAATTAAATCTGTTTAACATGTTAGTGAAATACAGAGAAATTTAGCAAGTTTTTAAAAGTGTTTTCCAAATTGCTAATTGCATGATTTGTACATGCCAAGCTCAAAGGAAGGATGCACTGCTAGCCAGAACTAGGAAAGAACCAAGGAAGAAAGTTATCTTCCTCAAAAAAAGCCCCCCGCCTCTTTCCCTCAATGCCTTGGGGCAACTGGAGGATATAATGGACAAAATAAACAATTATGAATGAGAAGTTCGGTGTTCAAGTTGTGGCTCTACCACTTAAAAGCTAAACAACTCTGTGATAATTACTCTGTCTAAGATTTAATTTTTCTATTTGAGAAATATGGATAACAGCACTCACAAAAATCAAATATATTTAAATGTCATTAAATGTCTTTTTAACAAATGGTGACCTGTGCAAGTGTTACCTATTATTTACTATATTGATGCAATCATTCAAATGCTTATGTCCTGGGAGGGTCTGAGTGCTTATTTACAGCCTGTTATAAATTACTTCACAGTCAGGCTGCTTTTCTCATAGACCTGGCTAGGACCAGGGATTGTGGGTGATGGGAGCTTTCCCTCTGCTATGGTAAGGGTAAAGAATAAGACTTCTTGGAGCATGAGGTACTCTGGAGCTGGGATGGGAAAGGGTCCAGAGAGAAAGGTTGTAAAATTCTGTGAGTTTCACATGCTTTGAAATGTGGCTTATGCAAGACCTGATAAAACTGTTCATTGAGATGATTGAGAAAATGATGGTGATTTCGGTAATTACAACTTACCTTTTACAACCCTTTACAAGCTTAAACACCTCCTTTTCTCTTGAAGAAGTCATCACTTCCTGGTAAAATAGAAGACTGAAAATACACTTTTTGTTATCTTAGGTTGCTATTTTCATGATGGTTTGAAGTAAAGACCAATGTAGTAGGAGGTAGCAGGGTATTAGAGACAGAAGTAGACTGGGTCTACCCCTTACTGGCCACGTGTCCTTAAACAAGTTCCTGAATTCAACTGGAACATGGTCTCCTCATCCTTAGGAACAGCAGCACCCACTGCAAAGGCTATGATCAAGATTAAGATTCTTCATCCAACATGCCTTCTTCTGGGCACTCAGTAAATGGAGTCCATTATCATCACAGCCACCCGCATCTGTCAAGGCATCTGACTGTCGGAAGCACTGTGGGAAATCTATAAAGGCTAGTTACATTCCATTCATGGCAACTTGGATTATTACACTGCTTCACGGAGGGGGAAGCTGAAGCTCACAAAGGTCAAAGGGCTTGATGAAGCCTGTAAAGCCACCTCACACATCAGCTTTGGGAAATGTCATGTAAGGCATGGGCCTGAAGAGGAAAGCGGGCCCACATCCAAGCTTATGTCAGTCAGATGCTAAAATGTCATTATCTCTACACTGAATTAAGTGCTTGTATATGTTGCTTCACAACAAAATGCATTATTGATGTGCTAATGTTTTCCCGCTGGGTTTATCTGTGGTTTGCATAGCAAATTTTGCACATTTTGTCATCACCTGTATTTGAAAATAGGAAGTTTCTTGACGGATTATCTCATTATCTAACGAGTTTTATCATTGTTTTTTTCATTTCCAATCTAAGTGTTTCATTTCTTGACTGTATAATGTTACTTCTTATTATACAATGCTAAATCATTTTAAGTAATTCTTCTACCCTGTTTTGTTACTGTCTTCCAAACATTAATAAGCAGTTATCCTTTTCTCTCAGTATTATTTATGTCTAATCTATACATATGCTATGTTCTTAATGTCTTTGCATAGCTCATGCTTTTAATCACTGTTATCACTTTCATTTGTGTTCCAGTTTATCAAGAAGTTCTCATAGATTTCTCATGCATAAGTAATGGTTTTAGACAACTTCCTATTCAGGAAGACCTTTTTAAAAAACCCATATATTGGTGTCTATGTCCCTCCTAGGATGGCAACCTCTATGAAGGCAAAGACTGTCATTTTTTAAATTTCTTCAACATTTTTCTGAACACCTAGCATAGTGGCTGTAATGTAGTCATCCTTGACACATATTCGTTGAATGGATATTGACTATATAGCTGAAATTCATTTTACTTTTATTAAAGCAAATAATTCACTAAGCTCTCAAATATCTATTTGTAAACATTTTCTCCCTCCTAGCATTTCTGTGTGCTACCTAATTAATGTAAGACATAGCCCCAGGGGTTGGCATTAGAGAAATTAATCAGGTCTTGCCTGTCCCTGTTGGGAAGTAATCAGATAATTCTTGTAATGCTGGCAAATCACCTGGACAGGGTAACTCTGTGCCAGACCCTGTTTAACACCTCACTTGTATGAATGTATTTCATCCTCACCACTACCCTATTTTGAATGGTTTTCTTATATGTTCTTATCTAATATGTACCATAATCCTAATGAATAAGATAATTAGCCGCTCTATGGCTCAGTTTCTTCACCTGTCAAATGGAGTTTTATTTATTGAATAAATATATTTTGCATGCCTACCATGCCAGGCACTGTTATAGGCAGTAGAAATACAGAAATGACCACAATAAACAATGCTGTTGCCTTCATAGTGTTATAATACATCCATAGCAGCGCATACTTCATAAGATTTTGGGAATGATTCAATGAGATTATACTAGTAAAATCACCAAGAACAATATTGGCACATAGTAGGCACTCCATAAATACGAGGTGTTATTATCATGCAAAAATAAACATAGACTAAGTAGATAAATATATGTTTCCTGTTGATTCTGAGGGAATTGAAGGAGACAAAAAGTTCAATATAAAATCATCACTCTAGGAAATTATAATTGTTGAACTGTGATGAACCTAGGAATTTTGGAGTAACATGTATTTTTTAGACTGGAAAATACTAATCACAGTATTTCAAATTTGTTTCTTTTCATTAGGCATATGAATTTATAAACCTTAGATAAGGCTCTGTATTCAAAGGTTGGATTCATTGTGGACTTTTTAAAAGGCGCATACTAATAATTCTAATGCAATTACTGTAGTCCCCTCTTATCTGTGGTTTTACTTTCCATGGGTCCACTTACCTGTGGCCAAATGTAGTCTGAAAATAGCTGAGTACAATAAGTACAGTAAGACACGGAGTGAGAGAGGGGCCACATGCACATGACTTTTCTTACAATATAATTGCTCTATTTTGTTAGTAGAATATTGTTAATCTCTTCCTATACTTAATTTATAAATTAAACTTTATCATAGGTATGTATAGAAAAAACATAGTACATATAGTTCATTACTGCTCTCTGTTTCTGACATCCACTGGAGGTCTTAGAATGCATCCCCTGCAGATAAAGGGAGACTACTGTACATTAGAAAATTGTTTGAGCAACAAGTAGAACCTGAACTATAAAAACATATGTAGGATGAAGCCCTTTCTTCCCATTGAACACAAATAATGCTCTGCAATAAAATGAGGTATAAGCTGTACAGCAGACAATTAAAATGGGATTTAACCTAATTAGTATTGGAGACCTGAGAGTCTTCATTAAAAGTAGCACTTCATAATCATGTAATCAGGAAGCTTTGGTTCTTAGGCTGACAGGAGCTCTGACCCTTAAAAAAAAAAGTGTTTCTAAATTTTCCAAGTGTATTCAGCAAATTGCCAAAACGTGCTTGATGAAAACCGTGATGGGGTGTGTGTCCAGAACACCATGGCCCCTCCACTCCAGTGCTTCCATCTTGATTGCTTTCCCCAAGTCACTCACCAGACTCTCATCACCCCCAAATTCTGCAGACATTGCTTGTTATTTCAAAAGTGAAATTACATGCAATCAGTTGTGAATTTCCTCAGCTTACCTTCTCTCTGTGTTAAAACACCCCCTCTGTCAGACTCAGAGAAATTTGCTTCCACCCAAAACCTTCAACTCCCTCTAGAAATCACATATTTCATCATGTGTTTTTCTCCCTTAACTGCTAGATCTTTCTTTTCATCATATAAACAAGCCTCAAGTTTCCTCTTTAATATTAAGAGAAAAGCAACTTTCCTCCAGCTCTTATCCTGTATCTCTCTTCTATGAGCCAAATTTCTGGAAAGAGAAATCTGTTTTTACTCTTTTCATTTCCAAGCCTCTCATTTACTACTCAAAGAAAGGGGCTCTTGCCATTCCAGAGGAGCTGCTCTCTCAGTGGTCACTCATGACCTCTCCATGCCAATTCAAGCCAGCACTTCTCCACTGTCAGGTTCCTTCTTATAGAACTTTCTGCAGCATTAGAAACTTTTGACCATACTCCCAACAGCTCTTTCCAAAACCCACATCTCCAGAGGGACATTGTTCCTGACCTCCCCACCAGTGTTTTCAGCTGGGCCTATACTCCTTGATGGTTTCTCTGTAATGTCTTAACATGTCAGAGATTAACCTTCCAATCCCCTCTCCACCCTGCCCCTTCTCTGATATTTCTCACCTTGGTGAGGGATGCCATCCTTCACCCATCACCTAATCTTGAAACATGAAAAATCTTCCCACACCCTCCCTACTGTCCACGTCCATAGGGTCCTGATGTCAGAATAATCTTCCTAAGATGAAAATATGGTCATGTCACTTCTGCATTTGTCAGTCTTCAGTGGCTTCTCACAGTTTTTGAAAGAAAAGCCAAAATATTTAGCAAGATACTCAGAGTCCCTTATGAATTTGCCCTTGCTAAATTTTCACTTCTCATCTTGACCTTCTCCCACATGTATTTGTCACTCCATCTGTTACAAACTTATGTTAGCTCCCAGAAACTTCTGTTCTTTCACATCTCCAGAACAATCCTACTCCTCTTGATACCTAATGAAATTATTGTCTTCAAAATTCAAGTACCACCTCTTCTGAAATTATTTCTGCTAAAAATTTATCTCCTCAGAGCTCCCAGCACTGCTAACTTAATATCTGTACATAAAGCTTACAAGCCTTGTTCGAAGTCCTCTTTGACTAGGTTTTAAGTCACTTAAAGGTGAATACAGTGTCTTATTGATGCTTTAATCATGAGGCCTGTAACAGTGTCTGATGCAGGTTAGGCACTGGATAATATCATACATTAAAATTATAACACTACGTCAATAGCCCAGGGAACACTGAAATGACATGCACAGTGCCCCTTGTGGCAAATTCGGAAATACTGCAAGTGGGTCACACCTAAGGGAACCCTGGTGCTTCCTTCGTGAGGTGGTCTCTCAGCGAATGTCTCCATTTATCAGATATGACCCTCTTTCTTGTAGGAAGGTGACCCCATAAGTAAGAACAACCACTTATATTGATTTAGTGGATTCTCACATCTATCTCCATATTTCTAACATGACATTTATATATTTTAATATAATCTGCTAACATGAAATTTTTGTGTTTTAAAAAATTAAAGTGCTTATTAATGCTTCAGGGAACATAATTTAGAAATGCTGGACTAGGGTATAAAATAAAAATATCAAGATACCCTTTACAGATATTATCATAAACCTTGGATGGTTTTCTTCCTTCAAATCTGAGCAGCAAACAAAGTTTCTCTGGTTTTGAAGTAGAAAAGATATTTGAATAGTAAGCTTCTAAGACAGTTAATTTACTAATATCTTTTTTTTTTTTTTTTTGAGATGAGATCTTTCTCTGTCACTCAGGTTGGAGTGCAATGGCACAAACTCAGTTCACTGCAGCCTCTGCCTTCCAGGGTCAAGTGATTCTCATTCCTCAGCCTCCCAAGTAGCTGGGATTACAAGTGTGTGCCACCATGCTTGGCTAATTTTTCTATCTTTAGTAGAGACGGAGTTTCACCATGTCGGCCAGGTTGGTCTGGAACTTCTGACCTCAGATGATCTACTCACCTCGGCCTCCCAAAGTGCTAGGATTACAGGTGTGTACAAATGTCTTTAAGAATTCAGTTTAAGTGTTCCTGAAGGATCATGCTTCTCACAGAAATAGTAATTTCATGCACTGATTTTTAGTAAATGTAATGAAAATATGCTTCTAAAATATTCTTTTCTGCCAAGGGGAAATGCCCCATCTCTGTCTTATCCTGCAGTGCTTGCCCTGAGAATGGAGGCACAGTGGCACTTGGTTGCAGAGGCAGAGCAGGGTGGATTGATGGTTCCTTGTTTTGGGTGTGTAGAGCTGTGAAGTATGGGATTAGAGTAGGGCCTTGGGAGCTTGATACTCCTGACTACAAATCCTTATGCTGCCACCTAAGAGCTGCATCATTGAGAGTTACTGAATCTCTTTTAAGCCTCAGTTTCTACATCTGTAACATGAGGAAAACTTAATTTGCACCTTGAAGGACTGTTATGAACATTATTATTTTAGAATATTTTGAAAATGAGAAAAGCAGTTTTGAAGATTCACCTTCACCTTATTTTGCATATGACTATTTCTTTTAGATCATTATTGATAATCCTGTCTCTCACCATCATAGGGTCCTGAACACTTACTATCTCAGTAATCTTCTGTTCTTGGATGAGGGTTTTATATATACATTTGTGGTTCTGACTTACTTGTCAAGTCACATGGTTTCTTGCAATGAAAGAAAAGCCACTGGGCAGTAGACACAATAGTAACAGTAACAATGTTTACCGTGCCAGGTCCCTGCATATATTATCTATCATCTATACAACAGCCCCACAGGGTAGGCACCAGTGGCTGCAGAAGAGAGGGACACCACAGATAACAGAGAGGAATAGTGAGCCACAGCGGAGTAGATGAAATGCCTGGTGAAATCATGCCCATGGCCTTTCGGGGACAAACCTTCCAAAAGGCCAGCTCACCTTTGAGCACAGCTGCCATGCTGTCTCCCATGGACCCCTCCAACTTCAGCCACCTGATTGGTGGCCTATGTGTCTGTCACCCACCCAGGGACACTGGCAGAACCCCACTGATGAGAAACCCATTAGGCCTTTGCTTAGCTTTTGGAGGGGGAAAGGATGTGAAGAAGGCAGGTGTCCCTACAAGAGGTGTCTGTCATTTCTGGTAACCTCCCCACTTCTCTGTCCCTTCGCATCTAAGAGAGTACAACTAATTCAGGCAATAGGAGCAGTTCTTCATTCAGGCTTAAAGGAATCACCAGTTGATTCACTAACTCCAGGGCTTTGATTAATATTCTAAAGCTGTGGAACAGCTCACAGTATATGAATAACATATTCTGCCTTGTGGAAATATGTAAAATCTTGGAAATGTGACTTCCTCCAACTATGAGTGTTCCTAGAGTGTTTGACTCCTGTTTAAAGACCTTACAAAAAATGTGAATGATTGGCTCACGCTAATAAGGTCAGCTCAGAGAAGCAAAATATAAAAGCTCAACATTCAGACCAGACAAGAGAGAATCTGGGGATTCTAGTTTACCTGGGGGTCAGGGGCATAGGCTCAACTACAAGAAAGTGGGCTTGAGGGAGGAAACAAGCAGAGCACCTCTGCAGAGACGTTAGGCACTGGAGGGACCGTGAGAGGGTGTGGATTGTATCCAAAGGATAAAAAATAAATCAAAGATCAAATTAAACAGAGGAAACACCTGAAAAATATTCTAAATGCTCTAAATATATGCCAGGCTACATGAGACAGTGTCTAGTTGTGACTTCTTTCAATCATTATTTTACTCTGAGCTTCCCACAAATTGTAGTATGAAACATATATGCATATGAAGAGATTCTGATGATAAAAGGATTGATTTGTGAACGTTTGAGGCAACTGCAAAGTCAAATCTTGTGTTTCTTAAAGGAGGGTCTTCCCTTCCTCCAGCTGGTGACCTTGGGAAATTCCTCCTGTACAGCACGCCTGAATGAATTTATTTTGGGGAACTGCTTAGGAAAGTGCTATGGTCAGGAGATTTCTTCCACTCCCCACCACCCACAAATTAGTATGTTGAGAGCCTAACCCCAAGCTGATAATATTAAGAGGTGGGACCTTTGGAAGGTGATTATGATTAGTGTCCTTATAAAAGAGGCTGTGAGAGCTCCCTCACCCCTTCTGTCATGTGAGAAGGTGCTGTCTATGACCAGGAAGCAGGCCTCACAAGACACCAAATCTGCCTGCACCTTGATCTTGGACTTTCTAGCCTTCAGATATGTGAGAAATAAATTATGTTGTTTATAAGCCACCAGACTATGGTATTTTGTTATAACAGTCTAAATGGATTAAGACAGAAAGTTTCATCATATTCCCATATTGTTCTCTTTTACTGATACTCATCAGTGATAGAATTTTAGCAGAAGCCTTACTATAATTTGGGAAAATGCAAAAGAAAATATCTGAGTGGCGACTTTGCCCTATCTACACAGAGTAGACCAACGCCAACGCTGCATACATAATTTAGTCTGCACCAAGTTCAGAAAGGGGCCGTGTGATAAGAAACTGGAATCTCTGATGGTGGCTGAAGATGATTCTAGGTGGCAATGAGAAAACACACAACTAATTTTATTCCTTCTTACATTTTCAAAAATAGATGGAAGTTGAGAATTGTGCTTTGAGAAGGCCAAGTTTCCAACTCTTAATAATTAACCTATTTACAATACTCATTTCACAGTCTGTGACGCAGTAATCCACAAAATATTCTGTATCAGTGTCTCATGATGGAAAAAGGAAGAGATTAAATTATTAAAAGAAGGTAAATACTCATTTTTTGTGTTTCCAAAAATTATAGAAATAAGGTAGCCTATGAAGACTTCCACACACACATGCACGCACAAACACACCCACACATACATACCCATACCCTTAAGCACACATGCAAATCAATAGCTCTTGTCAGAATTTTCCTAGTATATTTTATTCACAATGGTGTAAAATGAACAATAATATTTCTCCTTGTACCTTCAAAAGATGAAATTTATGATAGTAAAGAGCATGTTTTAAAATACAAATATCTGAACAATGTTGAGCTTGAAAATTCATGTCCATGGCAATGCCAAGACAAAAACAGGTCTCGTAGAGAATAATCTTATGTTTGTGTATTGTAACTACCTCCAGGGGAGCATGTTAGTGGAAATACTTTCATTGATGAAACTTCTTTTTCTAGTCAGGAATTTCCTCATACATAGAGCGCTGAATTAATCTTATACTGATACTGTAAACAACAAAAAAATTCATGTCACTGCTATGCATTTTGCTACAAAGAGCCTCATTAGAGAACTCAGAAATCCCAATTAATCTTATGTTCATACTGTATAATGATAGTAATTAGTGATGTTAAATTGATATTTGAAAATGCATAATAGTTAGCTAAACTCATTTTATTATGATTAACTCTGTAACTCTATAGTCTCTCACTTATAAATGCTGGAAAGTTGAATTTTTGCTTTTTTATAGTAAATGAACTTTCTTATTTTACATGAAAATCTTTTTTTTTTTTTTCATTTCACATATATAACAGCAGCTATCAGGCTTCTCTGAAAAGTGGGAATCCATTGTTTTTTGCAAAGGTATGGTTTCAAGTTTATGACCCTGCTGACAAAACAATTTTTAAATAACAAAATCTAACAGCAGACATAACTAGGTATGAAATAATCCTTTGCCTCAAATGCATAAAGTTCAATATCTCATCCAAAGACCTTTTCATCCTTTCCATTGCCTGGCATCTTTGAAGAACATCCCTGAGGCTGCTCAGAGTTCCTAGTGACATCCCTTAATGAATGGATCAGCTAGACGTGGAGGAAATACAGCACCTGGGCAGTAGAATGCACATGCAAATAAATGACTCTCCTGTCTCTGCAAACCTTACTTGACCAGGTGGTTTCTGCTCTTTTCTGGTCCCACAAGTTAACTGCAGTAAGGAGATACTAATTAGTTTACTGCTGAGAAATTGGAAGCTCTTTCAGCCTGATGTGTCTTGCACAGAAAAAAATAACGAAACCAAGCAATAATGCTCCCAGGGAATGTTCTCCTTATCTGCATTTGGTGTTCCATCTCTAGGAATCCTTAGTCCTTTAGAGCTACTATTAGATGAACCTAAATGAACTTCCAGGTTTACTTTGTTTGGTTCAGGGTACTAAATTTCCTGGGCATATGTCAATAATTCATTTGAGAGAGACAAGTTGCACAGTGATGGTGCAAATAGTACAGCATAAAGAAGCCTCCCAGGGCCTGGCTGGATGCCTCCAGTGTTGAGGGAGTGGGGTCCTTCTGTCCCACACATAGGAGTGAGACCAGTGAGGGAAGATGAAGAATAAGAACACAGAAACATTAAGGTCAGATTCCATGAGATGAGCTATGCAATGCATTTTATGTTGACCCCTCTACCTATAACACTTTATAAACACCATTCTAGAAAGGCAGAGAAATGTACTTATGGCAGTTCTACATTCATTCCTAAAGGAATCACCAGTTGATTCACTAACTCCGGGGGCTTTAATTAATATTCTAAAGCTGTGGAACAGCTCACAGTATCTGAATAACATGTTCTGCCTTGTGGAAATATGTAAAATCTTGCAAATGTGACTTCCTCCAACTATGAGTGTTCCTAGAGTGTTTGACTCCTGTTTAAAGACCTTACAAAAAAAGTGAATGATTGACTCATGCTAATAAGGTTTGCAAGCTCCTCAGGGAAACAAGAAGTTAAGCAGTAATGGTGGGAGGAGGACTGATTTTGAATAAAAACCCATCTCCAGTATTTTTCTCACAATTGTCATTTGAAAAAAAACACTTTCTCCATTTTTCTTGTTAATCCTCATGTTTGTGGCAGGGTTTCCTAATCTGGGAAGTGCATTCTACATATGTAGAATGTAAAGGGACTAGTGTTGCAGAGCAGTACTTCGAAATGAGAGTCACAGAGAGGCAAACAAAGCTAGAAACAGAATATGGTATATTTCGTCAACATTTGACTTACACCCAACCTTCAAAATCTTCTGTATTATTTTGGCAACTTGTGATATGAAGGTCTATGTGCCCTTGGAGGAGTAGATTTAATGAGGATAACAACTATTGCACAGGTGCAGAACTCGGGTGTGTCTTCATCCCTTTACCCCAAATGCCAAAAATGACATAACCTGTTAGTATTGCTGATACTGTTTTTTTTAACACTATCCCAATTTAATACTTATAACAGAAACCAGCTCATTCCTAATGCTATTGATCTAACCCTGATCCCACAACCATATATTGTATCTTCCTTCCCTAAACCCCAATACAGCTTTTGTGTGCCTCAGCCACCAGTATTCTCTAAGTACAGGGGTGGATATGTTTTTAATCCCAAGTGTGCACAAAGGAGACTGGAAGCTGCTCAATCTCTGTGTTCCTCCCAAAGACAATTTTGGTCTCATTCTTTGTTTTCTTAATGTAAAGGGTATTCTAAACTAATTCAGACCCTTTTACCCCTAGCCTTTTCTGGAAAATAGCCCTGGAGAAATTTGTAACTTTTTCTGTAAGTGTGATATCTCATTACTCTTCTTGCATCTTAGAAAGAAAAAAAAAAAAAAAACCACTGAAAACCCCACACCATGCCCTTTGACTTAAAGTCAGGGAACCGAGTGAGATCCCTGAAGGCTGAGGTAGACTGACACAGGGAAGCAGACAGAGAAGAGAAAAGGACCAAGGTTTGAGCCCTGGAAACTCCAAAATTTGGAAGTTGCATTAGGAAGAAGGTTTCAGTGAGATATAAGGAAAACAAAGAAAGTGCTGAAATGGAGACCAAGAGAAGAAGGTAACTCCAGAAGAGGAGAGTTGGCCAACCATGTCAAATGCTACTAGGAGTTCCGACGAGGTAAGGTTAGAAAATAGACTACCAGAGTTGACAAAATGAAGCCTGTGTGGATAGAGAGACAGAAAAGAAATGAAACTCACAGGGTTTGGAAGGAATCCCTCTCACCAAAGAGAGATGAGGACAGAATGAAAAAGGAATAACTTGCTTGGAAGAGTTGTACAGAAAGGAGCTGAAAAGTGAGGCAATGCCTAGAAGATGTAGTTTACATGGAGTTTTTAGTTTCTAATTTGTTTTATGTCTAGACCATATGAAAACATGATTGCTAGTCGAAGTTGTTGTTAAGAGAAAGAAATTGACCTTGCAAAAGAGAGGGACAATTACAAAATCAAGATTCTTGAGTGGACTAGAAATTATAAAAGTAGAAAAATTGGTCATCAGCAGGAGCAGAAACATGCCAAAAGAGGAAAGGGGTAGAATGTGGGTGCAGGGAGTGTAAATTTGAGTTGGTTTAGTGATGAGAGGTTAAGTGGCTTTTTTCTGATTACTTACCTTTTTATTAATAAAGAATGAGGGAGGCCACAACTGATGAGGAAAAGATCTTTCGGACACTGAGGAGAAAAAATAAGTCAATAATTACCTTGGAGAATGGGAACACAAATGTACTAGGAAATTATAGTAGAATTTCTAAGCTTTATCAAGTGTCCATTCAAACTTTGTAGTCATAAATTTAGCCATTATCTCTAATTTGACATTTAGCACCACATCACATTATTACTAACTATTTTGTATGCAAAAATTGTATTTTTCCCAGTCGTTCACAAGTTTTTCAAAGGTGGAATCCCAAGGTTGTACTAATTGGTACCTTCTCCAGGGCATACTTCAGTGGCCTGGCAAGTAGGTACCTGAGATGGTTTGGCTTTGTATCCCCACCCAAATCTCATGTTGAATTGTAATCCCCACGTGTCAAAGGAGAGACCTGGTGGGAGGTGACTGAATCATGGGGGCAATTTCCCCCATGCTGTTCTTGTGATAGTGAGTTCTCATGAGATATGATGGTTTTATAAGGGGTTCTTCCCCCTTTGCTTTGCCCCTCTTTCTCTCACCTGCTGCCATGTATGATGTGTGTCTTTCCCTTCTACCATGATTGTAAGTTTCCTGAGGCCTCCCTGGGCATGAGGAACTTTGAGTCAATTAAACCTCCTTTCTTGTAATTTACTCAGTCTTTGGTAGTATCTCTATAGCAGTGTGAGAATAAACTAATACAGTACCTCATAAACGTTTGTGAGCTTTCAGATTGAAGATTGAATTTACCATCGTGAGTTGGATGCTTCAGGAAATGTTTCCAGTATTGCTTTCCTCTGCCCTGAATCATACTAGTAGAGATATTCACAGAAATCATTGCTCTTTTCCCTCTGCACACACCCAGCCTAGCTAACACGTCTGGCTTAGCCCTCATATCACTGAAAGGATCCAGTGGGACCCCTCTGAGCACCCCGGAGGTGGGTCTAAATTTTCCATCTATTTAAATATGTCATCTGTCAAACCTGGTCTAGAACCTGAAGAAGCACTGATGTGAGGTATCTATAGCTTCTTAAATTGAAGCTGAAAGCGAGGGCCCGTTCTATTCAGTCATGTTTTTGTGTTCACATTTCTTAGCCCCAGTAACTTCTAACCCTCAGCATTATGGTAGTAAAAGTCAGAGACCATGCCCTAAAAATAGAAAAGCCTCATTTATTCTTTTTTAGACCCTTGCTTCTCAAAGTTGGTCCTGACACCAGCAGCACCAGCACTATCTTAGAGCTTATTAGAAATACATCTTTGTTCTTGGGTTCTTGGATTCACTACAGACCCATTGAATCAGAATCTATACTTTAACAAGATGCTCAGATAATCAATAAGCTCCCAAATACAGTTATGTAATTTGGCTAACAGAAAACTTTGGAAAATATATGCAAATTTTAATAATTGCTTTGATTTTTGCTCATAAAGACACACTGTATTGCTATGTATCTTGCTGGACCTAAGGAACAGAAAGATTTTTTGATTGTCAGGAACGTTGAACTCTGTTTAATGTAGGCTGACTCTTTCATGTGAATTGCAGCTAAAAAGTTAGCTATGAAATACCTTATCAAAATAACAAAAATGCTCTCAGTAATCCATAAATTATTTGTAGTGCATTTGCTCTTTGTATGTTTTTGGTAAGTGGTTGGTAGGACAACTGGCAGTCAGGAAAACAACATTTGTATTCTTCAAGAGCCTGACTCTAGACAGACTCAAAATTCCTGAACACAGAGAAATGTTTCCTGGGCATTCAAATACTACTTAGCAAGTTAAATACTTCATTGATAAAGTCAGAGGCAAGTTCAGGAAAGGGTTAGTTATCTGAGTAACCTACTCTTGAATATGGAAATCACCATCATTATTTTAAGAGAATGTGTGTGAGAATGAATACATGAAAAATTTAGATACAGCTATTTTTCTATGCTACAAATCTTAAATGTTTATTCAAAGTCTTCTCTGTAAGACTATGATGCATTTGGTTAAGGTTAATTTCAAAAACTTTACCTGTATTTTTAATATCATCTAGAAATGAATAGTAGCCGTCAAAGAGGTCTTTAGGCCCTTATTGGCTGCCCAGAGTGGTGGGTCACAAGGTAACGTGTTCTGCGGATGCTTGGATACACCCTGCCAAAGAGATATATGGATGAAACCAATCAGACCATGCAACTGCACTGCACTCCCTGGGGGAAAAAATGCTTTTTAAAAAAATAATGCATGTTGATTATTTAAAGTTTGGGAGTTGAGAAAATGATAACTAAAATGCTCCCACATCCATTTGCTCTGAGATTACCACTTGAAACCCATCATTGAAATAGAAACCAGTTTGTCACTGATAAGCTTGAGGTTCCAACATGTTACCATGTAACATGACATGGCAAAACTGCCATTGAAACCTCAGTCAGAATTCCATGTTTCTCAACAGAACATATATGTGTAAGATTACTAATGAGCACACTCTATTACAAAGACATAATATTATTTTCTACATTTATTATCATAACACATTCTCCTACCTATTGTTTGTTTTTACTACTGTGTTTCAGGCTTCTGACTTTATTTGACATTGAATAATGTTGGTGCTGAACTCCGATTGCCAGGTTCTCAAAGGACAGCCTCATTTTTGTGATTTATTCCCTGTTTCTTGGTCTGTTGGTACAATGCTAAACAATATAATGAACAAAGTAAACCAAGTAAATGACTGAATTTACACCTTTTTGCTCTATCTAGTGAGGCAAATATAACCCACTGAATTCACACCTTAATAATTTATTTTAAGAAATGTTAATCACTTTTCTTCAGTAGCTTTTCCCTTGGCTCTTTTTCCTGCAGACAAAATAGGTAGTTTACTTTATCCAAAGTCAAGTACAAATCAAACAATGATGAGCTTTCTGTAGGCAGATTACTCCCTCCTGGTTTTATATCACCGTTTTTCTCAATTAGTTTATATGCTAACATATTGTAAACAGAAAGATTTGTTAGTAAACACAAAAAGAGGCATATATTTTCTATAATAACAAGATTGAATAAAATAAAAAATTTCTTTGAACTATCTGAAATTTATACATTATTAAGCACAAAAGGGTCACCTTCAGAAATTTTGTTCAGAACATAATTTTGGAGCATTTTTTTTGGTTCTAGAAATAAATGGAAATGACCAAGGAATGTTAGTGCTAAAAGAATCCTTTGAGATCACCTGTTTTTGGCATTTCCTTAAGATAATTTACTACCAGAACAATAAAATAATGTAACCATGTTTATTCAGTTAGAGTCAGAACAGTGATTTAAATGCACAGCAAGGTTTTTTGACCTCTAGTATTAATGTGATTCTACAAGTTAGATATGACTTTACAAATTTAATATGCTAAAAATAAAAATAATATACAAGCAGCTCGGAAGTTAACACACAAAAACATAACCTAACGAGGTGAAGAGTAACTTGTCCAGGAAGGAGTTCCTGTAAGCTGGCCTCCCAGAGGAGGAGTTGGCAACATACAAGGCTCCAAGAAAATTGGCTGAAACTGAGTGTCCCAGGCAGTTAATCCTAATTGAATACCAATGTGAAGAATTGGGCCCAAAGCCCATTATATCATAGGAGCTGCAAGAGTTAAGCTTCGATCCTACCCTCTGATCATTCTGGGAACCGAGCTGTTGGTTCCCTGATTTTTCAGCTTAAAATAGTGAAGCCCAAGGCCTGGATCCCCTCCCCATATTCCCCATATCTGAAGGCAGTGTGGATTCCTTTTCACAGAATGTAGGGGCAATAGAGACCTGCACAACTGTTCCTCAAATAAGCACTGCTTCAGAAAGTCCACTGTGTGTGGTTTTGTTGTACAACACTCACCTGCGGAATTTTCCCATCAACATTTCAAACATTACTGAGCATACCTTTCTACTGCTTAAGAGCTTTTTCTGTTCTTATATATAAGTGGTTGGATCTCTTGTCGTTTTAGTTCTATGTAAGTGGTTGGATCTCTTGATGTTTTAATGCAGCAATTATTGTGATGCAAAATTTATTTCACTGTAATGCCAGATATCTTTCACTTGACTTTCACCCTTATCTTTCCCCTACATGCTCAGACTACATGTACATGGACTCTACTAAAGGACACCCACGCTCTTTGGGGTCCAGTTGGTTTTGGCAAATAACGAGATCCAGTAATGAATGGAAGGGAAAGAGGAAAATGAAGCCAGGGATTTTATTCTCCTGGCTTACTCTTTATGAAACCACTTCAGGCTGCTGGGGTCCCTTGACTTCATGCCATTGCTCTACTTGATTCTTTCTGGCTAAATTCTCACTCCCCTAGTCCCTTCAGCTTTAGGAGGGATGGTGTCCTCACTGCTTCTGCTGCTGATAGGCTTTTGCACCATTCTTTGTAGTTCCCATAAATCTTTTCATTGTCTTTATGATTATTCTCTTTCCAAACAAAGGTCACCTTAAAATATCCTTTAGTGTGCCACTTTCTTTTTGGGACTCTGATAGATACAAATAATTTAGCTGCAACATTCTGATTAAAAAGTATAGCTAGATCTTTTTTGAAGGAAGGCTAAGAGATTTTTATTTTTTAAAAAGTCTTTCAAAATGATACTTTTAGATTACCCACATAACAAATCTCTATTTTTTTTTAACAAATCTCTATTTAATATGTCTACTCTTATATTTATCTCTATACCTACAGCAACGATTTTCTGGAAATTCAGAACTCCTTCTTTTAGAAACTTTTTAAAGATTAAGTGAATCAGATATTCACATAATGAAGTCTGTGGAAAGGACAACTATATATTAATTTTGGCTGAGATCAAAAGGTACGTAGTGGTGCCTTATTGATAATACATATTGACTTTAATATTTTCTTTATTAATACTTTTGTTTTTTAATGGTTTCTCAAAAATCAATATGTATTTGGAAGGTCTTTAGTTTTCATAATCCACAGCACCTTGCACAGTGTCAAGCACAAAACAGATGAATAATAACTGGTTGCTGATTAATCTGTTTGCATAATTAATTGCTTGTGTAGTTATCTGCATTATACTCTGTTGTTTCTTATGCAGGAGGCTATCCATAGCTATATTATCTCTGGAAAATGTGAACTTTTTGCATTTCCTCATTAGATAGATTAAAGGAACACCCAGAGGGGAATTATGTAGCAAATATTGCTTGTAGGAAAGGTCTTTAACTTTGCTTGATTAGGTTATCAGTCACCTAAGTCAAATCGCAGTGGTCTCTTGATGGTCTGATTCCAATGCTAATTCAGAGCCAGCAGGGGAGGAGGAGCCAAAGGGTTTAAGAATAGAGCCTGGGTGGCTGTTAATAGCAGACCACTCTTCAGTAGATTTAGATCACAGAGTTGAACAGCAGAAAAATAAGGGTATTTCTGGGGCAAAGCCAAAGCTGCAATTCTTTGAAGTTATCACATGTTTTTACTTTGGACAGAAACTTCTTTTTACCCCAAATTTTTACACTGTATTTTTGCAGTTTGTAAATAGAGAAAAATCCTACAAGATACTATATGAATAACAGAGTTTATTTATCAGTCTGTGATAAATGTAATGGAGTCATACTGCTTTTGGAAAGAGATAGCTGTAGGGAGGGTATTCAGTTTTGCTGAGGTTTAATTTAAATATGAATTAAGATAACTATCCTTAAAGTACTGAAGAAGTAAAAAGATTGCCTGTACAACAACCACAAAGATACAACTTTTAAATCTCTCCCCTTTTAAAATCAGATACAACACTGAATTGAAGGTTTTTTAAATTAATCAAAGGTATATGAAGTGATGGATTATCTGAAAGCTCAAAGATCTTTTAAGTAGAATTTTGGGAGGGATTTTGTAAAAGGACTCATTACTGCTGAGCGCCAGCTTTGTTTTGGGCATTTAAACATATACTGGGGCTTCCATCCTCAGCTACTGCTCTTTTCAGTCCAATTTTGTAATGCAAATCATCTGAGGTTCAGACTTTCCATTGTTTAGCTTACAAAGCAATTTTCAAGAAATTCAAATTTTCAATTGCTTAGCCCACAAAACAATTTCAAAAGCTATGTTCTAGTTAATCTAAGGACCCATTCTTAGGAAATTTTATTTACTTTCCAAAACTCTTATTGCTCTCAAAATGTGTTTTACATTTTATAATTAAATCTCAAAACTTACTACTTTGAAATGCATACCAAAATCTTGGAGATGGGGCTATTATATTGCAATGACTATTATATATAATAGCTATTATATAGATAATAGTTGCAATAGCCTAAAAATCAAATGGCATTTTCTCTTTCTGTTAAAAAAAATAAAAATAAAAATAAAAATAAAGAAAAAAAAAAAACAGATGCAGATGTTCTGCTGCCTGGACATTTCTGGTCATGTGTTTGTCCATTAGACAGTTTTATTCTCCCATCCCTCATACCAACCACAATTAAGAGGTTTAAGTCAAATAAGACTAAGAAAGTGAATTTTTAGAGATGTAATCTACTCCTACTAATAATGTAGGAGGCATCCATTTACATTCAAAACTGCAAAACGGAGTAGAGAGTTGGGTTTGGAATCTGTGCTTATGGAGGCTTTTCATTTACTTATCCAACTCCAGATAAGTCATTTAAGATACTAAAGAAAACTAGTACAGAAGACAATATGCTTAGACATATGTCCTTATTTGAACCTATAATATCCTGTTCTGAACATAAAACTCAAATGTAAAAATTAATTTTTATGTTTCTAATATTTATAATCAACCATTGTATTTATCCATTTTGAACAGGCTTAGCTTTTACATAAAGCTGATTACTTTGCAAATCTATGCCATTAAACAATTTTCATTTATAACATGAGTTCATATTACATTTTGTAACCCTAAAAGTCACCATCAGCATCTTCTATTCAACAGATAATAAGCTGTAAACAGAGCAAAAGCTATTATGAAAACCATGCATATCACACATAAGGTAACATTATCAAATAAAATAAAAAGTGATGACTGAAAATATTTTAAAGGTACAGTAGAACAAGCCAGTAACAAAATAAAAACTCCAAGGTAGAGAGCCATGGGAAGAAATGGTAGTGAATGTCAGCTCCAAGATGCACCGATGAATAAAAAGATGACTTGTGCCTCCACTTCCCAGAATCAAGCCCCTGGCAAGCAATTCGGATGAGTTCTTAATAGATTCAACTTGCTATGAAATCAATTCTTAAAGACTGTGGGTCTTTACACTTTATATTTCACCAAATATTAGAATGTAAGACAGAAAGGCGATAAACATTGAGATACATAATAGCAATAGCATTCACATCTACCTGTGGTAATTTCCTAGAACTATTCAACAAAAACTTCCATCTTGGAGCTCACATCTTAGAAGTTATTTCAATACCATCCCTTGTGATTCTGTAAGCAAAGCTGATAAGAGTCTGCAAAGACATAAATGCATACAACAGTCGTCTAAAATTCTTGAGAGAAAACACTGAACATTCTGGAACTTGATACAAGTGAAAAGCAAAGTTGCAGAATTACTTATAAAGGTGTTCATCCACTAGGCTAATCTCTAAGCCAATCACTATTTCAGGTTCTGAGGAAAGCAATTATGAGCAAGGTAGACAGAGAACTTGCCTTATGTGGAAGGGAGAATTTAACAGTATCTCTGATTAAGTGCTTTAAGTGCTGTGAGAGCAAACTTACAGGAGTGGTGTGAGTTTGGCAGGGGTCACTGACCTCAACTGAGAAAGGCAAAAGGGGTAGGGATCCAGAAAGCCTTTCTGGACGAAGGGATATCTACAGGGAAACCTAAAGGATAAGCAGAAGTTAGCAAGGTAGAGAGAAGGGAGGACTGTTTTAAGGAGAGGAAATAGCTTACATAGACTCAGAGGTGAGAAAGAACATGGATCCAGGAGAAAATAAAAACTCAATAGCACTGAAGTCTGAAAGAAGTGAACCTGTAGATAAAGTTAGTGGATAAGGCATAAAAGGCAGAGTAAGTTTCATTAAAAAAGACAAGAAAGAGTCTTTGATACTGATGTTTCAAAGAAACTCCTCCATGCAAAGTGGACTGAAGGAAAGCAGGTGAGGTAGTGGATGGCTTGGACTGGTTGTGGCAGTGGAGATGGAAAGAAGTTGATGCGGGTGGGTGGATTTAGAGGTGGGATTGTCAAGACCTGTGAGAAACAAGATGCACAGAATGAGAAGTAGGAAGGAGTGAGGAATCAAAGTGATTCTTGAGTTTCTGATTTAGACAGCTGGGTGCAATGGTGGTGCAGTCCCTGAGAAAAGAAACATCAAGGGAAGGGCAGTTTGAGTTGAACAAATGGATACGTTTTGGGCCTATTGGGTTGGCAATACTTGTGAGCCTTCCAAGTAGTGAGTTCTGGAAGACATCGATCTGTGGATCTGGAGATCCAGACTGGAACGTGGGATGGAGATGGAGATCTGAGAGTCATGAGATTACAATCGGTGATTGAATTCCAGGGAGTAGGTAGTGTCTCACCAGAAGAATGTGTGTTTGGAGAAATGATCTATGAAGAACCGTACAGAGCACCATAAATGTGTGATGAGCAGAGAAGAGTGATTCTGTGTCTTAGCCCATGTTCCCTAAGAAGCAAGCTGGAAGCAAAGCTACATGCTAACACCTTATAGGGGTGGTGAAGGATACCATAGCAGGATAGAGGAAATAGAAAAATAGAAGTGAGGTAGGAAAGGCAGGAAAGTAAATACACGGGGGTACATCACCTAGATTGCTTCACAGGAATCACAGCCTGATGCTCAGTCACTGAGACATATGCAGGGAAACTTTACCTTATGGAATGAATCACCTCGACAAAAGGGTGAATACAATTTGCCTTCCAGCCCCTTCCCTTTTCTTGCTTCTCATTGATCAGCATTTGTCTCTTAAGCATTCTAGGCCTTAGTTCTTCTAGGTAGCTCTTGGAGAGGCCAGAGCCTCCATGGGTCCAGGCTGGTGTAGCCAGGGTGCTGGGGCTTCTAATGCCCTCCCTATGATGAACCTGAGGGAGGTCTTGCCACAGCTCAGTCAGTAAGCTCTGGAAGAGGCTGAAACAGGGATGGTGTTGGAGATGGAGCAATGGCATCAGCAGCTGGAATTTTGTAAGTGGTACAATGATGTGAGCCTCAGTGGATTCTCTTCAGCAACTAATTAGAGCAAGCAGTTGATGGTCTGAAACAATTCCTGATAATGCTTAATCTGGGTTAGGTTTATCCTGCGAAGAAGTCTGAGAAGGATTGGTAAGAGAAGTGGGAGGAAACAAATAATGTCAAAGGTTGAAATAAAAGGAAATCTTTCAAGAATGGATCATCAGTGTCAAATATTTCTTTCAAATCCAGTAAAATAAAAACCATAATGGCTATGTGTGGATTCCTGTGATTCTAGTAAGGTACTTTAGTTTTCCTGTGGGGAAATATGCCTTGCCTACTCATGGTTTATTAAATTTGGGTTGAGTTAATTCTGCCCAATAATTCCCATGGTCAGTACATGGCCCAAGTGCAAAAAAATATGAGTGACTCCCCCAAGACAGGGGTAGCCTCATCTAACCAGGCCAACTCCATACCAGGGATTGTGCTGGAACAACTGGTAAAGAAATGAAGACTGAATATATTTAAATTTTGTGAACAAAACCTTTTTCTTCTTAAGCCAGGCTGAGTTGTTTTTCTGTCATTTGTACCCCAAAGACACCTAATTACAACAGAAGCAAAAAACATCCCTTAGATGTAATGGCAAAGGTTATTGGAACCCTCAGCAAGGATGGTGTCAGTGGAATGGTGCTAGCAGAAGTTGGGGACATTCTCACTGCATCTTAATCTTCTTTCTTTAACTCTTAAAACACAGTTTTATCTACTTGTAAAGGGAGGGATAAAAATGAACTAAATGTTTAGAGTGCTCCTGGGGGAAAGCAGAAAAGAGTGTTGGCATCTCAGAGCCACCCTGTTCTGGACCTCACCTGAGGATCAGGTATGCCACTTTGGACAGGGTCTGGGGGAAGGTCCCAAGTGCTGCCAGTGCCCAGACAGACCCCATCTATTTTAAACAATTGCAAAGTCCCCATGATAATAAATAGACTTGATCTTACTTTTCTATTTCTCCCAAGTACTTAATCCTGTGCCAGTGGGCTTTTATTTAATATGGATTCATTTGAGACTCCTCACCTACCTGAGCGAGGATCAGCCCACAAGAATTACTCAATCTGGAGTTTTACAGTGTCTTTCTGATGGCTGAGAAAAACTGCATTTTGATTCCAAGTTTGGTCCTTCTGGTGACTATGGAGGCAGATATGTTTATTATCAATTCCATGAGATTATTTGCTTCATCATAACACTTTACTTGAATTTGCAATAAATCCGTCATCACAGTCTCAACTTTTTCACAACATTTCTCTTATCAGCTCTTCTTTCCTACTCAAATTATTTTCTAGAATTTAGGTGCTCACTGCTTCTGCCTCACAATAGAGTAACAATGCCCTGATTGGTCTTGGTGCCTCTAGTCACTGCTTGCTCCAATCCATCATCAAGCAATAATCCCCAAATTAATTAAATGTTCCAGCATCACTTAAAGCAGGCAGTGAAAAATCACATTCCTAAATACTCCTAGAGAATTTAATTCATGTTTTCTAAGGACACACTGTCTGCCTTTACTGCTATTAGTTGTATATGCTTCTGTGTTTTTCTTTCTCATTCGTCTTGATTGTGCATTCTTTGAGGTTGAGAATGTTTTTAGTGGCTCTCATTTCATGAGTAAGGCAAACAAAGATCCATTTTCTATAACTAATTACATACCAATGTACAGCCTGTAGATATTGAGTCCTAGATTTCTGTCTATCACTACTTAAGGACCAAAGTATGATGTGTGGACACTGAGCTCTCAGGTGGACCACAGGCTCTTGTCAGATGCTGGCCATTGCCATGCTGTTCTCATTATTTCATTGCATGGGTGAGGATAGAAATAAAGGTCAGATCTGACGCCATATTTTTAAATGTATAAAAAATACAATTGGCATGAGCACCATTGAGAATATTCTTGAAAAACAATAGTCATTTTATATTGGCTGAAATAATATTTTCTTTATGAGAAAAATATAAATTTTTATTGCAAGACATTCTAACAAGAAGTCCTTTGTTTTGTTTTTTTGCAGGATCTTAATTGAGCATTTCAAACTGTTTTAAAAATTCAGAGACCCTCTATAAGATGTTTATTTTTTAATAAACCTCCATATGAGTATAATTTTTGTTTCCCACAAGTACCTAAAAAAATCTTTTTTGAAAAGATAAAAGGATGCATTTGCAAAATTATTTCTCTCCTAGGAAAAGTGGATTTTTTTAACAGAACAATGCTGATACATTTTCATTTTCTTCAACTTAAAATTTAATTTTTATTCATATTTGCATGATAAAAAGGTGCCACATTGTTCTTAAGCACCTTATATTGTTTGATTGCTAAAGAGAGACACCCAAGGAATCAAACAGGAGTAAAAATGTTCAAGTCTCATACTGGAGCAATTTGCATTACTTTCTAATCTTCATCTCATTAAATCTTATTGACAGATCATTGTCTTCCTTGTAGCGGGTCTGTGTCTTAGTCAATTCAAGCTGCTATAACAAAATACCACATACTGCATGAACTATAAACAACAGAAATGTATAACCCACTGTTTAAGAGGCTTGGAAGTCCCAGATCAAGGCAGCAGCACATTTGGTGTCTGGTAGGGGCCTAATTTTGGTTCATAGATAGCACTTTTTGTGTTCTCAGATGGTTATATGGTTTGGACATGTGTCCCTTCCAAATCTCATATTAAAATGTAATTCCCAATGTTGGAGGTGGAGGTCTGGTGGGAGATGATTGGATTGTGGGGTTGGATCCCTCATGAATGGTTTTGAAGTATCCCTTTGGTGATAAGTAAGTTCTCACTCAGTTCCCATGGGTTCTAGTTGTTAAAAGTCTAGGACCTCCCTCCTCCCTTGCTCCCCTTTTTGCCATGTGACATGCCTGCCCTCACCTTACCTTCTGCCATGACTGTAAGCTTCCTAAAGACCTCACCAAAAGCTAAGCAGATGCTGGTGCCATGCTTGTACAGTCTGCAGAACCATGAGCCAGATAAACCTCTTTTTCATTATAAATTATCCAGTCTCAGGTCACAGCAACACAAGAATGGCCTAGCACACATGGCGAAAGGGTCAAGAAAGCTTTCTAGGGTCTCAACATTTTAGAAAGGCACTAAACCCATAGGGGGTCCATCCCCCTGACCTAATCAGCCCCGGAGTCCCCACTTCCAAATTCCATCTTCTTGGGAATTAGTTTCAATGTATCAATTTTGAGAGGTCATAAACGTTCAGATCATAGCAGTTTAAGAGGACTATTATCTGGCAATTTTTATGACAGATCAACAATGTCATTCAAACTTTATGATCTCAATAATTTTGGTCCTTCAATAATAGAATAATCACTCAACTTTTAAGAGAATTTGGCATTTAGACCAATTAACAAACTACACAAAGGCTCTCCCCACACTGACTATCTAGTGGCTTGGCTGACATGGGTGTGATTAACCATTTGTTCTCACAATAAAGATAACAGTTTTTTGAATTATAAGAAAAGTTTCTCATTCCCACTGTCCTTTATTAGATAGCAAAATCCATGTAGTCTCCTTTTCAGTCATACAATTAGCAAAAACTATTTCTGAGGAGGTTTTAAAGAGGAATAAGATTATTTGGGGTAAACTGGGAATAGTCTAATATATACCAGCTGGCTGGTTGCTGGTCAGAATTGTCCTGGCATATGATGTGGATGCCAAAGCTTTAGAACTACACTTTTTAGTGAAAATAATTTGTGCCAGAGCTCTTCTAAGCACTGTATTTTTAATCCTCCAAACAATGCTTTGAGGTAAATATATAAACTTACTGTTCTTTTACAGAGGAGGAATCTGAGCCACAGACAAGTTATGAACTTGCTCATGGTCCCTCTACCAGTAAGTGTTAGAGCAAAGTCAAAACTCAGGTCTGACCCTGAAGCCATGCTCTGAACTACTATGCACCGATAAGGAGACCCTGAAAAAAACAGAACCAGGAAAAGGGGGAATGTGATTTTCTTCTTTTTGGCACATTGACCCAAATTCTCTATTGTCATTATGAATTTGTGTTCAGGACAATAGCCCCACATTGGTTTATTCAGAATTACTGTGAGAGTCTTCTCTGTGTTGGGTAATATATTAGTCAGCTCAGGCTGCCTTAACAAAGTACTATAAACTGGGTTGCTTAAGTAACAGAAATTTATTTTCCCAAAGTCCTGGAGTCTAGAAGTCTGAGATTAGGGTGCCAGCATGGGCAGGTTCTGATGAGGTCCCTCTTCCTGGCTTGCAGAGGGCCACCTTCTGTGTTCTTAAGTAGCAGATATAAAGAAAGAGAGAGAGAGAGAGAGACAGAGAGAGAGAGAAACCAGAGCAAGCTCTGTGGTTTCTCTTCTTATTAGGGTACTAATCCAATCATGAGGGCCCCACTATCATGATCTCATCTAAAGCTAATTCTTTCACAAAGGCCCCACCTCCAAATATCATCACATTATGATGGGTTCAATGTAGGAGTTTTGGGGGAGCAGAAGGGGCACAATTCATTCCATAGTAGGTACTTATCAAAGTATTAGGGTGGAAAAGTTGAAAAAGACCCAGCTCTTCACTT